>OZ038448.1:24982519-25037519 GCA_964036265.1 Daptonema setosum | reverse complement strand
GCGCGCGGTCTAAGCTAATTTAAACGCCGTTTTTGCTGCGGCGCAAAGTCACATGACTTTTTCGGCCGCTTGCCACGTTAGTTAGGTTAGGATTTTAGGGCTTATATTCATTATTTTATGTATAAAAACCATCTCTGATTGTTGTTTAAGCTTTGAAGCCCGTGAAAACGTGAATAAATCGATGAAAAATGCGTCCAAAAGTGACTTGTATTTCTTTTTTCGAAGGCCATAAACATACGATTAGCGTATGAGTGTAGTACTTCGGTTGGATCGTAATAACTTGAATTTATCATTTTGTAAAACACTCCAGAACCCTGTGATAGTAGAAACCGTAGAACTGTGTACAGAAAAATACGTTTTCGACATATCTGGGGGTAGTCAAAAAATTTATGCGATGACCTGGAAATAACTGACGAAAAACTTCGTAACACATCGAAGAACTGAATTGTCATCCAATATAAACAGTCTTTCGTTATCATCTACAAGGTGACTGAAACTGTAAGTTGATGAAATAACTGTATAAACTTCACAATATATTAATCTTCCCCCACACTTCACAATTCCCCACGGTATACAAAACAACTAATTGATAATACCTTCAATAAGTTTCCCAACGTTTTTCTCTAAACAATGCGTTAAAGCCAAATTCTTTGCCTTACCTAATGCGATTCATGGTTATCGTTATCTATATTATCACAGATTATTATCATTGCGATCACCACTTTCAACTTTCACTTTTCATTTGCTCCTTTTACTACTGCCTCGATCTGATCTATAATTACTTTTACTTATATATATTCTCTGATTCGTCTGAGTTTTAAAACCACAAAACCAAAACTATTAATCTCGATTTATTATCCACTTCAAATGTTACCTTGAAGGGCTCTTGCCGCTCATCCCCAACTTATTCAGAGTTGCGAATAAAACATAATATCGTATAATAATAAATTGTGCAACAATACTGTACTCTATGTTGCTATAAAAGGGCCATGTCAGTTGCAACGTTCCCACAGTCATTTTGTTTTATCATTCTTATCCATCAATCTAATACTCACTTACTCGTTCTTATTATTTATTTGTCTCGATCATTAAATTAGGCAAATAAAATTATAGAGTAATCGGAATTAAGTGACAGGTTGATCGGAATAGTTACAAATGATGCAGATAAATTAGTCAGAAAATACAGAGAAGAATTACATGCATCAGTCACACAAGAGGCAAATAACCTTAGAAGATATTAGTATCCTGCTGTTCAATGAATTTACTGATCAATTTACAGTTTAAGAGTATCTTCAGGTATCTTTAACTCTCCACATTTTTCATTAATATTGATTTTAGAGCTCCGAATCCGTTAGGTGAGCGGAGATACGTTGGCGAGAAGGAGGAGAAAGAACGTCCATAATTACCTGCGAAATACCACCATTCTCAACAAAACCAACTGTAAGACTACATCTGTAAGACTACATCGAAAAAATTCTACTCGTGACTTGATATTTCTGGCCGAATTCTTTATTGCGTCTGTAAAACTCTATTGAGAAACATAAGAAAGAATCATCATCTCCCCTGAAATCGAAAAGAAAAAGGTGAGGAATCGATCGCGAATCAACCGATGACGATGACAATGACGAACGGAAATGTGCCCGGTTTTGATGGTCAGGGCTCTGGTTAATTTTTTTATTCGAGATTATCTGATGGATCAATGAGCATTATAAAAATTGGATGGTTTGACCAGGATATGTATATTAGCGATAAACCTGGGATAATTTGCTGATAATATACTTATCTTAGTGGAACTTCTTCGTCAACTGAAGCCATCGGGCACTGGCGGACGAGCCAAACCTCCAAAGGGAGCGGGCATCTCTTCAATGAGGGGGAATTGGCAGAAATTCGGCCATTTTACCTACACCTTAGAGAACAAATGGTACCTTTCGAAAACGCCAAAGAGGGGGGAATTCCCCTTTTTCCTCCCCTTCTCGTCCGCTAGTGTAAGGAACAAACTCTACTTTTTGAAACCGCCAAAGAGGGGGGAATTCCACTTTTCCCACCCCTTATCGTCCGCTAGTGCATCGGGGCACACTAATTCCATATCAGAACGGTGTTTTCGTAGTGGCGGGAGAGTTGAATAAACTGACGGGCAATGGCAGAAACCCCAGAGCAACGCGTCAGGATCTGTCTGTGTCTCGAATCAGGTTTCGAACTCAGGACCGCTGGTTTTTGAGGCCGGAGTCCTACGCACTAGACTAGACAGGCGACAATTTACTGATAATATAGTTGTCTCAGTTTCTTAAGGGTGCTTTCAGTTCAGAGTAAAAAGGAAAGTAAAATCTGTAAACCTATTGACCGAAAAGTCAATTTTGTTCCCGAAAATTGTTTTTTTGGTCAATTGGTTTACAGATTTTACTTTCCTTTTTACTCTGAAAGAACCCTAAGATAGAAGACCTTATGTGGAGCGTGGAGGAAAGAACGTTTTCACCGATTAGATTTCAGATTTAATTGGGTTCTGGGTTCACTCGTTTGAAGTCAGTCTCACAAATTACACTGAAATAATATGACAGATGAGGTAAACTTCTTCATAGTTACATGATATCATAAACATAATTTTGTTTCAAATATAAATCCAAACTTGCGGAAACACAAAAGTTAATTCTTTCCGAATCTCTCATTCTGTCGGCTAAACGTAACGACTTACGACTTGGTTGCTTGTTAATTTTTGTACTCTAAACACGTCCGAAATAGCTTCATTTCAGTCTTTGAGTTCAGTTAAACTTATGGAGAGTTCAGTTGACTAGGTTATAGGGTTTATTCGATTAACTAATCAGTTAGTAATCCCGTGTCATGAATAAACGAATCTCTATTTTTATATCATCAAAGAAAATTTTATATTTCATTGAATTTATTTAATTTATTAGCTTTATTATATTTTCAGGTGTAAACGTGGGCACGATGCTGCCGGACGCCCAGAAGCTGCTCGATTTCTCCCAGGAGAAGCTGGACATTGCGCTGCTGGATCACGTGGTCGAGATAATGAATACAAAGACGGGTTGGTGAAATGTGAAAAAATATTAATAACATATTTTATTTATTATTTATTTATTCTCACTTCAAAACAGAAAACAATGTACAAAAAATTGAGAGTGGACGATAAGAAATGAGTGATTAAATACTGATTTTGGAGTGGATGGAAAATATACGTACTACATAGGCGTTTTGTTAATCGTTATAATAATTTATTAATTAAAAGATAATTATAAGGGCATAGGGCCGTTCATTAACGAATGATGAATGGTTTGGTAGGAACAATTTTTGTGACTTCTCGAAATGCAGTAAAATCCATTCACACATCCACGCTCACAAAATAACAACCATAAGCAAAACATATTAAGGAAACGGACTATCGTCCGTCCTTCGAAAAATCGAATTCCTGAAATGACTGCTGATGGAATCTACCTTGAATCTGATTCACTGATCGAAACCCATAAATTTTTTTTGTATTATAATCTCTTCAAGTATTTTCCTTGGTATATTCATTACCACTACAACTACTTTAATGTAAAACGAAACGAAAATGGATCGAGACTGAGCTGAAATCCCCCAGAATTTAGGATAAAAAAAATGCATATCAAGACTGTACAAATTGTGAGCCAGATTCGGAAGGTTTATTTTTTCTTGAAAATGTGTTTTTTATTGAAAGACCAGAGGCTTTCGACCATCGTTGTTTGTGGCTCTTGGTTTCCTTATTATGTGCTCTTAAAACATCTGTAAAAATTTTGAATTTTCACAGTAAAATGTGTCGAACATGGCACGCATAATCTTATAAGCTTATAAGTTGGTTTCCCGACTCACGGTGACGGTACCTTATTTTTGGTGTTTAATATAAGCTGTGTTTGAAAAGTTCATTCAAATATTGCTTAACAGTGAGTCCCACCCGTAATTGCTAGAACCTCAATCTTATTCTCCTTTTAATATTATAATTTTTTTACAAACGGTGCTCAGAATTTTAATTATTATAATATAATTGATTGTTATAATTAAATAATATTTCAGGCGAACAACAAATGGCCGCCTCACAAGTGCTGACGATGCTCAAAGATCATCCGGACGCCTGGACCAGAGTGGATACGGTATTATCATGTTCCACTAATATGAATACCAAATACTATGCGCTGCAGATACTGCAGAAGGTGATTCAGACGCGATGGAAGGCCTTACCGCGTGAACAGTGCGAAGGTTTGATTGGAAAATTCAATTAAAATTAAAATTTTGTAAAAATGTAAGTTTACAGTCAAGTGGTTTAGATACTCGCCTAGACAACCATGGTTTTGGGTTCGAAACCCAGCCTAGATGTGGTGGGATTAAGTTGGATACGGTATTATCATGTTCCACTAATATGAATACCAAGTACTATGCGCTGCAGATACTGCAGAAGGTTATTCAGACGCGATGGAAGGCCTTACCGCGGGAACAGTGCGAAGGTTTGTTGGTCAAGTACAGTGGTTACGATACTTGTCTAGACAACCGTGGGTTGGGGTTCGAAACCTGGGTGTGGTGGGATTTGGTTGGATACGGTATTATCATGTTCCACTAATATGAATACCAAGTACTATGCGCTGCAGATACTGCAGAAGGTTATTCAGACGCGATGGAAGGCCTTACCGCGGGAACAGTGCGAAGGTTTGTTGGTCAAGTACAGTGGTTACGATACTTATCTAGACAACCGTGGGTTGGGGTTCGAAACCTGGGTGTGGTGGGATTTGGTTGGATACGGTATTATCATGTTCCACTAATATGAATACCAAGTACTTTGCGCTGCAGATACTGCAGAAGGTTATTCAGACGCGATGGAAGGCCTTACCGCGAGAACAGTGCGAAGGTTTGTTGGTCAAGTCTAGTGGTTTAGATACTTGCCTATACAATCATGGGTTAGGGGTTCGAAACTTAGATATGTTGGGATTAGGGTGGATATGGTATTATCATGTTCTACTAATATGAATACCAAGTACTATGCGCTGCAGATACTGCAGAAGGTGATTCAGACGCGATGGAAGGCCTTACCGCGTGAGCAGTGCGAAGGTTTGATAGATATTACAGCTAAAAATTGTTAAATCTTACCCAGCCTACGACCCCTGTATTTGTCGACGGTCGATCAGAAAAAATATACCCGTTTTATTCTGTTTGATTGATAATCATGCATACACTCACTAGTGGTAGTGTTGAAAAGTATCGATACCATCAGGTTTCAAACCATTTTCATCAGTTTTCCAGGCAGTCATCTAACCCGTTCGACTAGGAAAGCGACACTCATGTTAGCAAGACCGGCGAGCTATTCATAGTTCTGACTGTATAATTGATAGATTTTCGTGAGTTTTTAAATAACTTTAATGGCGTGCGTGATTGTTACCTTTTTAGGAGACACGTCATCTGGAAATTACTGGAATAAATGAAGAAGCATAAATAAATAAGCTAAGAATTGTTCAGCTGCCGGAACCGCTACGTGGACTGACCTTTGAAAGTTATAGTCGATCATTTTATTCCTGACTCATGACTCAAAGTTGTGCAAGAACAGGCACATTCATACCTAATGTTTCACCGTCAAATCGTCAGGTTTAGTAATTAACGATGCTGTTTATTACTAAACCCGACAACTACAGAGTGAATAAGAAACATTAGGTGCAAATTGTTTAGCCTAGCTCAAACTGGGTCAGGAATAAATTGATCGACTCGACTATAAATAGAAATACGGGAGAAATGCTTCTAAGCAGAATGATATTTGAAAGTTATGTAAGTGTATTGACTAATTGATTATTATGGCGTGACTGGTTAAGAAACTTGCCTGGCACGGCATGCTAGTATACTGTGTGATGGGCATATACTGAAAGGGCAAACCAAACCCAGAAATCCTTCAAAGGGAACGGCATTTCCTCGAACGTGAGGGAAATTAGCGGTTTTGAGGGCGGTTTCTTCCACGCCTCATTAACAAAACAAACTCTACTCTTTGAAACTGAAAAAGACCGGGAGTTTCACTTCTCCGTTTCTACCCCATCCGTTAGTGCGGTAGTATACCGTGTGATGGTCATATACTGGCAAACCGATATTTCCTTCGAAGGGAAAGGCATATTTTTCACCGTGGGCTATGCTGGCATAGAAATTTATAAAAAAAATGTATGGGAACTTAAGTAAAGTTATCTCGAGGCCAAAGTTGTTAACTGTTGCAACTCGATTAGCAAATGTAGTCTGGTGAAAAAAAGCGTGTCTACTACGGTCCCATATCACTAGTTTACGAAAACGACAACGTTTCTGCTCAACTCAACTCTAATCGACGTTCAGCGAATCATATATCGTAAATCAATGAATAAAACCTGATTATAAATGAAGATTTATGTTTCTTCATTTCAACGACTCTCATCGAATCAAAATAAAATACCCCCATGATTGAATTATATATTCTATAATTCTTTATTTTTCAGGCATCAAGAACTTTGTGGTCACGCTGGTCATCGAGATCTCGTCCGACGAGTACAAAACGGAATCACAAAAGGTCTACCTCGACAAGCTCAATCTGGTGCTCGTGCAGATCGTCAAACAGGTTGGTGGCATGATGCACTAGCGGACGAGAGGGGGAGGGAAAAGTGGAATTCCCCCTCTTTGACGTTTTCAAAAAGTAGAATTTGTTTCCTATGGTGTAGGTAAAATGGCCAGGTTTATGATAATTCCCTCCTCTTTGGGAAGATTCCCCTCCCTTCGGGGGTTTGGCTCGTCCGCCAGTGGCATGATGTGGTGGTGGACAAGCAAAAATCTCCCAAATGGGAAGGAAATTTTCCCATAGAGGGAGGAGTACTTGGTGCCTTAATTATTCAATAGGCCACAATTTGTGGACATCCCATAAGGTTTTTGGTGACGGCCCATGGGATTCGAACCCGTTGCAGCCGGCCGGCCAGGCGGTTTCAGATTCTAACACATTAGCCACTTGACCAGTGAGCGGGCTCATGTATGCCGTCACCTCCAGGTTCCTATGAAGTTATTAAACTTTTGCTTTGTTGAACTATACTATTACTTTTTCCAAGGTAAATTATAATTTAAATTTTTCAGGAATGGCCGAAGCACTGGCCGACGTTCATCAGCGACATCGTCGGCGCCAGCAAGACCAACAAATCATTATGCAGAAACAACATGAAAATACTGAAATTACTCAGGTTTGTTCGTTTTGAACAGATATGAGCAAGGAAATTAACTGGAATTGAAAGGGTGTTTTTTTAGAGTGAAAAGGAAGGTTAAATGAAAAGTAAAACGGTCATTAATCTGTGAAACATTCGAGTGAATTTTTTTTGTTCCTAGGAACTTTTCTTCGAAGAAATGTTTTACAATTTTATGACGACTTCCTTTTCATTTTACGTTCCTTTTTGTGAGTTATTGTATTGTTGCAGCATCTGTCTATTTGCGGGAATTTTTTTTTCATAGGAGGCAAACCAAACGTCCAATCCATTAGGCATTTTTTCACTGCACAGTGTTGTTATATGAACATTGAAACCTTTCGACAAAAAATCATTCCTCAAACTGAAGAGTTCGTTTTCAGGAAAATTATAAAAAATTGTGTTCACCCTTGAAAATTTTATCTTTATATTAATTTGAATGACTAATCTCTCTCACTGAATATATATTTTGTGTTTTGTTTTTATGTTGTAAATTGTTTATTCTTAGTTTTTAATCAGTTTTTTTTATTTATTTTTTTTTGTTTATTGTTCTTTTTTTCAGCGAAGAAGTGTTCGACTTTTCGGCGTCCGAAATGACGACGAAAAAGGCCGTCCACTTGAAACAACAGTTTTGCGGCGAGTTCGCCGCCGTATACCAATTGTGCCAATTTGTGATGGTGAGTGAGTGAGTGAGTGAGTGAGTGAGTGAGTGAGTGAGTGAGTGAGTGAGTGAGTGAGTGAGTGAGTGAGTGAGTGAGTGAGTGAGTGAGTGAGTGAGTGAGTGAGTGAGTGAGTGAGTACGTGAGTGAGTTAGTTAGTTGAACATTCAGTTTGTCACTTAGTCAGTCAGTCAGCTGCCAATCAGATATGTCAGTCAGTCAGTTAGTTAGGCAGTCAGTTTTTCACTCAGTTAGTCGGTCAGTCAGTCAACTGCCAATCAGATATAACTGATCATGATTGATTATGCAAAAAATCCGTATCGAGTTTACAAGCAAAGAAAACTACAATAGTAAGATTTTTCCTTCAGTGTCGGTTGCATACGAGATTTTTAATTCTTTTATTTGGGTATGTTTTCTCAGTAAATCAGAGTTTGAAACACACATAGTTACATTTCAGTCAGTTGTGCAGCATTTCGTAAACATTCAGTGAGTGAATACGTGAGCTGAATGAGTTTATAATAATATTTCATTATTCCCCCTCTTTATTTAGTTTTTATAAATTTTTACCTTGTTCAGGAGAACTCGGAGACGGCCTCACTAATCGAGGCCACCCTCGACACCCTGCTCAAGTTCCTCAACTGGATCCCCGTTGGCTATATATTCGAGACCAATCTTCTGGACGTGTTGACTACAAAGGTGGGAATGTTTTTATTGATATTTTTTACATATTTGATTTGTTTTTTGTAACATTTATTTTTTACCATTATTGTCGCTTTTCATGATTAAGGAAACAATTCATATTATATTGGATGTGTAGACTACAAAGGAGGGTATACTTCTCATGTTAATTAGTTTTTTTAAAGGAATTTTTTATTAGTATTTTTTTTTAGATTTTTTGTTTTCTGCCATGAAATGAAATGATTCTCATGTTCTAGTTGGTCAGTCGTACAAGTTTTTTGCTCCAAGATTTTCTCATTCAAAATGATGTTCTATTCTATAGAAATTCTCAAGTTTTTTCTTGCTGTTTTGTCTTACACCTTGGTAGTATTTTCGTTTTTTAGCGCAATATAAATTGTGGAACTCAATATAACATGGGAATAATGTTCATTCACAGAAGTATAGAGAACATGTACATCAAAATAAGGTCACGTCAGTTTTTCCAAAGACTGTTGAACTTTATTTCATTAGAAGCGCCGAGGGAAAAATATAATTTCAAGACGAAATATTTGGAATAATGTGAAAAAATATTGAATAAAAAATGTTTCATTTTGTGTTTCAAACTCGGTCGAAGGTATATAAAGTTCAAATGTCTTAGGAAGAATTCATACATACAATGTTTAATCGTTATCTCACAAACAATCCGAGTGACTTGGGGAAGTTTCTCAACTAAACTTCCATCGAAATATTGAGTAAATATAAGGATATATCACAGTCTAATGGCATTCGTCCATTTTCTTATCTATAAGTCAAGTAGTTCATTCTTCAATCTTCATAGTTAAGAAAACAACTATCTTGA
Source organism: Daptonema setosum (assembly GCA_964036265.1). NCBI lineage: Eukaryota > Metazoa > Nematoda > Chromadorea > Monhysterida > Xyalidae > Daptonema > Daptonema setosum. Next base: position 25,028,157 of record OZ038448.1, on the reverse strand, counting down.
TAAAATAAAATCACAACATTGCAGTGGTAGAAACTACTATCGCTGTATATAATTTATAGTCCAGTCAGAGTAAACTGTTTTTTCTGTATCTCTACTTTTAGGAAAATGCGCGCACTTCGGGAAAAAATCAATGATGATCAATTTGTACATTATCTGAAAGCTTTTTTGGACACCTGTTTATTCGAAATCAAAGGAACCCGGTTTACAGAGAGATACTTTTCAACAGAAAACTCTGACCAAGCTATACAGCAACACAAAAAAATATGGCATGTTAAATTTTTTATTCGACCTATGTACATTATAGAGTTTGAAATCTCTGGTCATATATTAGGTTATAATTAGGGCAATAGCTCAGAAGTTTTACCATTCTATTTGGATCATTGCAGAATTTTTTGGATGGACTTTATTTTTTTTTATTTTGAAAAAAATCAAACGGAGGAGCTCGAGGAGGCATTGTCTGGGTTTTGTTGTGGCCGCATATACGAAGTGATTTTGGAGCATTCCGTAGCGTATTTATAAAACTTCATTCAACATTAGCTTGTTTCATCTCATTTTAGATTCAACTAAAACTATTATCATTCGTGAAAATCCTTGGAATAGATTTTTTTGAATTTATTAGACTTTTTTCTGATGTTTTGTCAGCAGTTGTTTCTTTGATCTCTTCAGCTTATGGCAATTAGTCGGGTTTTACTCGGGTTGTGAAGAACTTTATCAGACTAGATTATTGGATCAAGTATGGGAAATTTAATATAAATGAATTGAAAATAGCTCTTAATCATCGAGAGAAATATGAAAAAATCACATGTACACCGTATCAGTTTGTGTTGACAAGAAAAATTAGATTCTTAGTAAAAAAATTGTGTTTTTACAAAATTTCCGTTTTTTTTCTTTATCAAGCCATGATGGCCACTCGGCGAATCTGGATTTTCCGCCCGTAACCGGTTTCGTTCTGTTCGCATCGGCACATCAGGCCGGCCTCGCAGGCGAATGATACGGCCAGCACAAAGCAGGCGGCCTGGAAATTTCGGAATTTTTTTTTCAACAATCTCCAAAAATTTATATTTTTAAAATTAACTTTTTTTGAAGTGGTTGATTTTTTACATTGAAAATACGGCTAACTTTTTGAATTTATTGTAAACAAATCTTTTGGGTAAAACAAATGGATTTTTTTCAGTGATGATTTGCCTAATTTTCGGTCATGAAACACGATTTTTCCTGTTTTTGATTAAAAAAAAATTTGATAAAAAAATAACCTAACGAAGAAAATATATGTATTAAATAAATGCTAATAAAAAAATAAAAAATAAAAAATAGATAAAACTAACGATGGCGATGACGTCCCAGTTTTCAGTCGATATTAAATCGGTGCCGCTTTTTGATTTGATGGCGACGATCATTGTTGCCAGACCGGCGGCCAGTGTCAGTATTGTGAACACACAGGCGTAGAACCATTCCTAAATGTGGCGTTTTTTATTTGAATTTTTCAATTATATTATTTATGTTTTTAATTTTTTTGAAATTTGGTTTGGTTGTCGGCCACCGTCCAGTAACGTGAACAGAGAGGCTAGTAAACCATTCCTAATTCTTTAAACCATTTTGTTTAATGTCCCAAAAAAATTTCACGTCGATTTCTTTGTGGTTTTCAGTAGAGGCTGGCAAGATAATGTTTTTTACACTGATGGCGCCGCTGAGAATTTGATAAATTCAGTGATTTTCTAAATCTTTGTAGTGTCCAACTAACAATTTCGGCCCACGGTACGCGTATACAATTGACACTGTAGGGTATGCCGCAGATATAAAGCATGAGTAGAAGTAAGGACCCGGTTAATGATAGTACGCTGACCAAACAGACGAACCACAGACCCTGTGGACCCGCGAGCGATACCACAGCCAGACATACGGCGGAAAGGAGCTGAAACATTATGGTAATAAACGAATAATTAAAATAAGAAATAGAATGAAAAAATAGAGCAAAAATTGAAACAATTAACAAAAATTTTTTTTTGTTAAATGTAGTTGAATATATTTTTTTTGTATTTGTTACTACAAGTAAACCATGGTAACCATTAGAACCAAAAAAATCGCGTTCAACATCAATCTTTTGGAGAACATTTGGCTTAAATTGTGGTGGTTGGGGGGGGGGGGTATGGTAGTTTTTCGGAATAAGCATTGTGCTGGTTTTCGTTATTTAGTTGTTTTCCAATTGTTTTTTAATAAAAAAAGAACACCAACCACTTGTAATGTTTTCAATACTCCATGCGGCATCGATATGACGAAACCGGGATCACAACCGTTGGGCGCCATTTTTTGAATATTTGAATTGCGCGCCAAATTGCGGTTTAATAAAATTGTTTGATGTGTCGATGAATGCTTTAGTTAATTGAAATTCAATTTAGCAGAGTGTGGCGAATAATGAGAATGGTGAGATGAGAAGGGCGAATGATATTGGTGTCGTAGTAGCTCATGGTGTGGTGAGATATGCTTTTGTGGTCATCTTGAATAATGTAGATGCATCTGAATCAGCGAGATCATGTTTTTTTCAACGTACATCGAATCATGAATCATGGCAGCGAACATGTAGAATGATTGAGTTCATAAGTCTATGCATACTTATTCATTGACCGAAAGTTGGTTTGCCACCTTGATAAGTTGAAGCGGCAAAAATATACTCTTACGAAAAATTGACAGGCATGGCATTATATAAAAACATTACCAAAACAGAAAAATTGAACGATTTCGTGGAATAGATCTTTCAAAATGGCCAGATCGGGGTTGACAACAGTTATTCATGTACTCCATGGTCGGTCCATTCATGTTCCATATGTAAATATAGCCAGTGCCCGATAAAAGTCATAAAAATTGACTGGGCGCACTAGAGAAGCAGAAAATTGGTTCAAATGGGGGAGGCTTTATCTCTATAGTAGTTTTCGGTAGTTATGTGAAATTTTCACAATATCGAATCATTACAGTTCGGATTGGGAGTTCTGAGGATGAACCTAGGTGTTGTGTTGAGTATAATTGGCTGTTCTACCCGCCAGTGGAACTTGGCCAAGTGGTTCTACCGGCCATGTCGTGTTCCGGGGCTTTTATCAAAATGAAACCAGGAGTCTTTATAAATGCTTGAATGCGCGGATTGTTGTCTTTGTGTTTAATTCTTCAGGTATAATGTAGAAGAACTGCAAAAAGCAAAAATCCATGACGAGGCCTTCTTTTCTTCTAGAGGAACAAGATGCTTCAGTAAATTTAACGCGAATCGGGAGATCTTTTATTGATAGTTTGGTTTGACTCTGTGAACTGTGACATGAAGGGTGGGTGAAATGAACAAAATCATTGAATGACCTCTTAACAAACACTTTTGAATATGAGTCGTGTGGTTGTGAAATGGGCATTTACATATCCCACGGCCATGTTAATGGTATTAAATAACTGCTGACGTGTTGTGTGGACTTTCAGGGCACACTTTCACGATTGGGCGTGGAGTTCGTTGTTTCGTTGTGATTAATGGCAAAATCGGAGGACTAATAAAACTATCAAATTTTTAGGATGGTTGTTAAGTAATGGAGAATATCAGCTGGGCTGTTTCTACAAAGTTATGGCAGGTACATATGACCACATTTCATGGTTCAGATGGGTTTCATACCTGCGTGATAAACCATGTCATTATTTATGTTGGCCCAAAAGCTACCATAGCTCTGACATTGTTTCTTAACAACAGAAAACACACCATTAAATGTGTACCTAGCTGAATTACAAGCAGAGGTGGGCCGCTGGGGGGGGGGGGGGTAGGGGGGGTTACCCCCCCCCCACTTTTCAGGGTCGGCGGGTAGCACCCCCCCCCTAGACAAAAATTTAGGTCGCCTACCCCCTCCCCCCCCCCCTACTCGAAATTTTTGAGAAAATCGGCCTCAAAACCTCGATTTTGAGGCTTATTTTTCAAAAAATTTTGGCTGTGAGATTTTTTTTTCGAACAAACACGTTTTCTGGGTCAATTTTCTTGGTTAAAACCTGAAAAAACCGGTACATGTGATGTTTATACCTTATAATAGAAGATTTTTTAGCAAAAACAAGCAAAAAACAAGGCTTTTTCGCGAAAAAAATTTTTTCCTACCCCCCCCCTACCCGACCTTACCCCCCCCCACTTTTCGGGGTGGGGGGGGGGGTAAACTGAGATTTCAAAATTCTACCCCCCCACCCCCTGCAAAGTGCCGAAAAACCCGGCCCACCCCTGATTACAAGAGTGTACTACTTCTGCCACAAAAGTCATTCTAGGCAAGCCATAAACATAGAAGTGGTTTAACATTAGCAGGCCATAATAGGAAAGTCCTCCTACCATTTTATCGGTTCTAAAACGAAAATTGCTTTAATGAAAATAGTTGAAATTCTCCTAAAATCCGCTGAATCCGACTTTGTTGAAACATTCCTCATCCCTATCAACGAGTTGATCATCCGCCACGGTGACTGGTTATGGTTGACGGGCGGAAACGTACAGCTTTGTTCATGAGCTCACTAGTGGTGGCCACCGGTGTTTTCGTGTGCTTGGCACATAATACTCGGCAATGACTTGCTTATGAGCAGTCAGAGTGGTCGGTGGAATTCCCCTCTCTTGAGTGATTGAAACCCTTAGAATTCGACGAGGAAAAACGAGACCAGGGGGAAATTGGCTGAGAACAGGGTAATATGGAGGTTGATGCTCTTCTGAAGAACTAATAATTAGGGCCATTATCACTGGTTCGTGGTATTGGTACGTTTCGGCGCCATCAGTCATGATTGGTAGTCGGGTGTTGGGTGTTGGTAGGTACTCAGTACCACTTCCCAAACACCGGCCAATGTGTTGGCGGTAACGAGAGCGAATGGAAGTCATTTGCTCTTGACTCTGTAGGCGGGGATGCTAAAGCCCGTGGTCTTTGAGCTCTCGGATCGGATAGAATACTTCTGGTATGGTATCCAATGCCGATGCCGGAATATCCGGCGTTAGCGGACGATAAGGAAGGGAAAAGTGGAATTCCCTCTTCTATGGCAGTTTCAAAAACTAATTCGATCCTCGAGGTGAAGGAAATCGGTTTCAAAACTGTCAATTTGCTCTCGTTGAAAAAATTACCTCCCTTTGGAGGGCTGGCTCGACCGCCTGGGACTACTGGTAAGCTATGTTTGTATGTGTTCAGTAGGATGATGTGTGGTTGGTTGGCCGATAAGTGTACTGGCTGCTGACGTAATGACATTGATTACTGTAGAAGGGTTCCTGATACTGCGTTCATTCATTCTCTGCTAATAATCATGGGTGAATGAATATCGGAGTACAGTACAGTGAATTGCCTATAATTTATGAATGCACAGAAATGATATATCATGAAAACAACGGATGCGAAAGAGCGAGATTGTTATCGTAAATCCGGTGTATCCAATATGGCATGATATGATGGTGTTGGTCGTAAGTGTTTATAGGGTTGTTAAGTATCTGCGGCATGGTACGACTACAACGGCAGTTTATTGTTTTTGGTAGAAACAGCGTTGAGCCGTAGAGCAGTTTTTTTGTGCCCTCTCGTCTTTGTAAAATATTGTATCGTAGCGTATCGTCGTAGCAGAAAACAAACATTAGTGTTGGAGAAATTGAGGCGAGCGCATACATTTTTTTTTGATTTGATAACATTATGAGGTTGAAGTAGGTCATAGGTATAAGAAAAAATTGAAGAAGAAAATTGAAACGATGGTGAAGAAAATACGACACTTGTTGACTGATCAACATCCAAGTTATGGTCTCTCTATCGTCGTGTTCGGGGGTTTCCGCCGACGCGCATAACGTGACTCGCGCTTATCAGTAGAATCGAGCGTTGGTTGCGATGGAATGACTAAACAACGTTTGCTGGGTGACACGTAACAGTGACACACGTGTGTTATGTGTCATAAACTGTAGCAGCAATGGAAACATGAATAACACAGTAGACTTGAAATGGAACGGAATAACGGAAACACGGAAAGAAAACAAATGTGAGACAGTTTGTCGCCTAGTATATGTCAATCCATTGGTAAAAGCTCGAAGATGGTGTACTGTCTATGCAGCTTTGAGGTATATATTATAGTACATATCTAATTGTACTTTGGCACGGAGTTTTCCCCACCGTCTGTCGCACTATATCTTTGAATTCCGAGAGCTCTTCTAAATTCGAGTGTTTCACTCCACTCCACCTTTCACCTCCCGGACCGTTCCAAATTGGCCGCGATACGGTGGTGACTGATACCGCAGACGACGGACGACCGGAAATTGGGTGTTCCTCGTCGACGAAGAAGAATAGACAGACGAGAGTGCCCCCTTAGGGAGCGACCAAAGACATTGGTCATTGCATGGGTGAACCATCCACTGAACATGGGACATGAATAAGTACTAAATTTGACCTGACCTGCATGTCTACTCTCGAATGATCCTAAAAGTTCTTAGAACAGCTGGTGCTTGCACTTGAATTCAACTTGAAAATCTGAGCATAAGAATCTAGAATCCACTCGAATACGGCAGTCCCACGGGCAGAGGTGGGCCGCTGGGGGGGGTAGGGGGGGGGTTACCCCCCACTTTTCAGGGTCGGCGGGTAGCACCCCCCCCCCTAGACAAAAATTTAGGTCGCCTACCCCCTCCCCCCCCCCCCTACTCGAAATTTTTGAGAAAATCGGCCTCAAAACCTCGATTTTGAGGCTTATTTTTCAAAAAATTTTGGCTGTGAGATTTTTTTTTCGAACAAACACGTTTTCTGGGTCAATTTTCTTGGTTAAAACCTGAAAAAACCGGTACATGTGATGTTTATACCTTATAATAGAAGATTTTTTTAGCAAAAACAAGCAAAAAACAAGGCTTTTTCGCGAAAAAAATTTTTTCCTACCCCCCCTACCCGACCTTACCCCCCCACTTTTCGGGGTGGGGGGGGGGGTAAACTGAGATTTCAAAATTCTACCCCCCCACCCCCTGCAAAGTGCCGAAAAACCCGGCCCACCCCTGCCCACGGGGCACCAAGAAATATGTTGTTCTCGTCAGCGGGCGTGGCAATGACTGCCCGGATGGTGGGGTCGTTGAGAATCGAGGAAGTTCAGCTCTTTTTTGTACGTATTCGAGGGTACATGCACTTCATTTGTAAAATTTTGGTCGGCTGGGTTTTTTTGGGGAGGGGTCAACGGCGCAATTTTTTTACTTACATATGGGCATTTAGCGCCTTTATTGCCATATGCCAGTGCCGCTATGGAGTGTGACTTCATGAGTCATGACTACTTGACTTGTCTTCCATGATCATGCGAGAAACAGCTGATTCGATGAGAATGGCTGTGGTGTGTTTGTATTATGTAAGATTGCTGTTTCGATGAAAATAAAGCACGTATTAGTTCCGCAAGTCATTTTCTGTGTGTACATTAGTATGTCTTCATTGTTCTGAACAGCAATGTACTGCTGCTTGATTCAGAAAGTCTAGTATGAAAGTTGCGGCCGTTTATAAAAGAGGCCTTGCACGTTCGATGAATGTCCAGATAGTCTTCCATTCTTGCTCTTCACATGGCGGAAACGACTGACGGCGCAATCGCTGATGCCAGATTAACTGTTGGTAGGTGTCCTTTGCCGCTCGCTTACTCAACGCTCCTTCAAAGGCTGTCCAGCGAAGAAGCGTCCTGGCGCGAAAATTGAATTTATTACCGCCGTCAACGACACTGCAGCTTCGTCATGATTGCCTGAAGTGTCCACTGGTCTGCCGGTTGGCAACATTTGTGTGGTGCCGGAAGCCGGAGCGGCCACACTCACCATGCCATCACGGTAGGGAAAGGTGAAAGATCCATGACAAATATTGGTGTCTGCCATCTGGAAGGAAATGAGAAAAAATACAGTGCGTTCTCGCCATCATGATGGCGCACAGTAAACAAACGCGCGGCAAACAAGTTCAATGCGACCGTGCCGAATGCTAATAGGATTCGCTCGGAGAACGGCGGCCCGGCGGACACATGCGCTGCGGTCGCGATGGTGCAGTCCTCTCCAGGGATGATGGCCAATGGCATATAGTATGACTTTGTGCCATGTTCGCGTCGTGGTAATGAACGTCAGAGTGCATCGGGTATAACGGTCGTAGTGGCCAGTACGTGTGTGCGGCTGCGTAATTTCAATTAGTGGTGCCCAGCTGGCATATTGACGCCGCTGCTGCTTGCTGTGTTCTGCCACTGGAGCGGCGATCAAGCGTTGGAATATGCATGCGGACAAGGAAATTGTGCAAAGGAAGGGAATTTCCTGAAGAAAATTGCCTTACTCTTCTGAGGCTAATTTTTTAGTCCAATGAAAACTAATAGACATTTTCGTACACCAGAGCACTGCCGAATAAATATGGAGCAATTTAAAATTGTTTGAAGTATCATTATTGATATACCTATTAATATATAATCAATTCCCATTATGATATGATGCACTGACTGTTGACACCATGAGTCACTCACATCACGTTGGACTCGTCTACGCACATGGTTGCCACTAAAGGTCGCAAAGTAAATTAAAACAGAACGGAACGCACGCGGGCATGCGATGGCGGACTGTAGAGAAAAAAAACGCAAAGATGAGCGCGCGGCGAACAAACAGTAGCGCTATATTGTTTACTCGGTTTAACATTGTGGTGCGAGTTACCAGGTCCTTTCTGTATTTTAGCCTGGCAGTAGCTTAGTACGCAAATTCAATTATTTGCAGAAACAACGCGTCTGCCGACGCGTTTGAGTGCGAGAAGTCCAGTTTACGCACAGAAACACGGATGCGAAAGTAGGGCCATGAAAAACAGCTGTTTTATCGCGATGAAGTGAATGGTTTGTGGGTTATATTAGTGAGCATAATCTTTGCTGGTTTTCAGGTTGAGTGATTAAAACATCATTGAACAAAAATATGGCTTGGGTTCGGTTCGGAAATCTAATGCATGTATAAAAATCGAACCAAAAACTGTCTTGAATCTAATGTGTGAGCCAACTCAAGTTGGAGCCTGTTTAAATAGTGGAAGTGTTCGTTCAGTTTTGAAGTGTTTGCTTATTGGCCAAGTAAGAGGTTGACTGACGCATATGTTCTCCTACGTATAGGTCGTTATTAGTTATGGTAGTTTTCATCCGTAACTACAATTGGCAGCTTACATGTGAGCAAAAGCGTACATGGTGTCCGATCGAGCGTGAAAAGTCACATTCATGAGAGCGCTCAATGTTTGTGCTATAGCGTTCGGCGGCTAGCAAGGCGTGTGACAACCGTGTCATGTTCGTCATGGCACACAGTCATGACCTAATATGCCCTTAAGCTGTGGTCGGCGTAACAAACTTTCTGACGCTCGGATTAGTGCGTGCGCTTTCATGCACGCGTGCGCCGCGCCGTCTGTAACAGACGTTTATATAGGTCATGGCACTGTGTTGTGACTATGACAAAAACAGAGGGCGACTGCTTTCAAGTTACGAGGGCGACAATGAGGTGCCATCAAAGTGGCCAGCTGACTGACTTGACTGAAGAAAGTCAAGGACATTAAATTGCATTTCGTTGGATGAGCATGGTAACGTTGCGCTGCTACTGACTGACCATTTGTCTTTAAAATTGCGGCGACGCGGGGCGTCTAGTTGATTTATGGACGGGCGGTATAGGAAATGAGAGCCACTCTTGTGGTGCATGACGCCGAGCCGATGAGCCCCGTTTGGGTAGCAGCTGGTCAGTTTTTTGGGCGAAAAGAACTATCAGAAGAACCACCCCTGACCGATTCACTAAGTAATAGATTACCAGGGTATTTTTAGTAAACAAACAATAAGATTGATGCAGCAGTGGTAACCCATTCTACGTAAATGCCTACTAGGTTCATAACAGACCTGGCCAGGCCACCTTGGAACCGATTGATGGTGCCTAAATGGTGCCCGATCCAAAGTGGCTGAAAGACAGATGGCGTCGTGGTGTGCCAGGACCGATTATGATATGGTTGAGTGGCCCGTACGCACATGCGGGCTTTATTGGCTGCCCGCACCCATACAGCTCAAGTGCATGCTTGATTGTGCTTGCTGTACAGTTGCAGCATGCAGCGCGTGCTCACGTGCTCCCCCTCGTCACTGGCTTAATAGCGCGAGCTCACTGTGTTTGCGCCGTATTAATTACGTGATTGCGGCTTGACTGCTAGTGCGGCAGTATGGCTGATTAGGGTCATGAGATCTGATCTGTTTCGGAAGATGAGGTCTATGCCCTTGAAACGTTGCCAACACGAGAGATGCATGTACGCTAAATCTCTCGTTATCATACATTCATTAGTTTGTGGTTAAGGGATTATAAATGAATGGTGCAGCGACAGCCGAAGAGAAAATGTGTAGCGAATACGTGCGTGGATGAGAGGACTGTTTTGTTCTTCGAAGAGAAGTGAGGAAGAAACATAAAGATACCAATTAACTAATTTAGTGCTGCTGTGTTCAAAATGCGTAATACAATGTATGTACATTGTGCCATAGTTGGACGCCTTTTGATTCTCTGTGGCCTTGCTAATGAACCATGAATCCAATCAGTGGATGCATCCCTGAATAATAGAGCTGCCAGCCGAGCGCATGTCAGCTTTTTGTCTGTTTGTCTGGCTGTGACCTCGCACCTAATTACGAGCTTTTGTCTGTGTGCCATAATTTTTGCGAAAAAAGCCCTACTGCTGCTGCTGATGGTTTGTTGGCGTACTTGAAGCCGTAGATTTTCCGTCCTGACATCTGAAGCCCTTGAAGGGTATATGGAATGAGAAATAAGTACTTTGTGTGCAACGAAGCGCGATTCCTATGGCAGGGCCGTCTCGACATGTGGCAACATTGTTGCAATTGCAACCATTAGAGTTACACATGGCAGATCGAGCTGAGTTGAGCTGAACTGAGATTGTATCAATGGACGGGCTTTGTTCCGAACTACGCCGTTGTTGCACATAGCGGTAAATTTCCCGACAAGACGGTCATTAATATTGAGTCTAAAGTGGCAAGATTGATCTCAAGGGGATCGCGCTCTACATGAGCCCAAAGCCACAGTGTAGTAGGGCCACTTAATCGTGATCGACGCACAGCTTGATTTACCACTTGGCACATGCAAAGCTAACATCTGAAATGACTAGTACAGTGAATTGAATGTAGTACTAAAATCACATGCATGTGATAATGCGCCGGATCATGAGATTTCATCATGACCAGCTGGCCTTGAGGGCAAATACGGACGGGTTTTAATGGTTTTCAATAAATATGAAATGGGATATAGTCGTGTGCCGTGAGCCAGAGCGTTAGATGCTTTTGGCATTTATTATGGGCGCCCTGTTATCTGGACGTTATCTGATTGTACGCAAGCACGTGATTTACCGCATCGGTTCGGCATTCAGAGCCACTAACGACAGGTGTGGTACGGATTCAGGCTAGGTGGGAAGTGCTTGAATTATGTAATGATACGAAGTTCGTAATAAATTCACATGACCATGGCTCGTTCGAACAGTGTTTGTTTCAAGACACCAGGTGTACATCAAATGCACCTAGTTCAACCTTAGTTGGATGATGCAAGCTTAATAAAACAATACTATGACTGATAGTAACGAAACGAACCGCACTCACATTCCTATGAGTACGATGTTGCGATGTACGAGTACCTCAATGCAACAGGAGGGCATGCAAGCGCAAACGCAAGTCGTGCAGTTGCAGTTAGATAACCATAGTAACATGATACATCACCCGGCGTCAGTCAGGTAGGCCCGCCGTCATGTGATGTTATATTAGTGTGGTATGTGGTAATGTGCGCTCACGAGCATCGGGACCCTGTACTGTGGCAATATCCGGCTGGCGGATCGGCTGATCGTATTAAAGTTAAAGAGTTTGACCAAATAAAGAATTTACAGTTGAAGAGTTTGACCTAATTACGAATTTACCAGTTGGAAGTCATTTTATCACACATTGTGATTCAGTTTCTCTCATGCCACCGGGGAATCCCTTTATTTTATCTTCTTCTTGTTGGCTAGTGAGCCTCGGTATTGGTTGATTGTGGTGGTACTGTATACCTGGATATTATACGTACAGTGGTACTGAATCTGGGCTAGAGGTATGTAGCATCGTTTTGTGCCATGTATGGTACCTGGTAGAAATTCAGTGTATGATGAACCACAATTGAAATTATTTTTAGGAGGACAAAACTGAAACACATAACTGATGGATGGCGAATGAATTTTTTTTTTGTTTTAAAAGGGATTTATATAAATTTGTGTTCTGAAAATCTGCATTAAAGTATCCAGTGGGCGCGTGGCCGAAAATGAAACATACGGAAAAACAAAAACAGGCTAAAATAAAGTTTAAAGCAAGTGAAGGAATATACAGTAGAAGTACGCTTGGTTCGGTAATTAAAGAAATTATCTCAAACAAAAGGAAAAAATTACACATCAAATTCAACTAACATGATTTTATCATTATTCATTGGGACCCGCCCACACGCTGGACCTACAGTACAGGACAAAATGATGTGTCAAAACCCGCGGCCGCCTGCAGGCAACCTCGGTTGTCCGCAGACTTTTTAATTTGGTGTATATTATGAGATACACGAAACTTTTGTTATTTTAATTGAAATAATTGGATAGCCCGTCTCAAGTTCCATAGGATTATTTATTTACATAATTAAAATATCAATGAAAATTACCCCTAAAGGGCGATTATGTTACATGCGCATTTTCCCTGTTGCCATGGCAACGCGCCCCCAACTCAGCTTGGATAAAATGCGCATGTGACATAATCGCCCTTTAGGGGAAAATTTCATTAATATTTTAAATATGTAAATAACTAAACTTATGGAACTTGAGGCGGGCTATCCGATTATTTCAATTAAATTAACACCAGTTACGTGTATCTCATAATATACACCAAAATAAAAAGTCTGCAGACAACTGCAGGCTGCCTGCAGGCGGCCGCGGTTTTTGACACATCTTTTTGTCCTGTACTGTATTACATTTATAGCAATGCTACGACACGTCTAATATTATACATCTACATACATATCACCATAATATGTATAACTGGATGTTAAAGGATAATAAAACAATACTACAGCACATAACTAATACATATATTACTCGTAGTATTACAAGAAACAACAACAACAATTAGAAGAATTTTGATTTTAAACATAAATACATAACAATATGAAAAATAAACAACAACGTTAACTTTTTACACAACAACACAACACATTCCTAATACATATCAACCTCATCACCGTTGCCCTTGTCGACCATACAAACTCACTCAAATAAAATTATTGCCAGTCAATATTGCGCCAACGGCCGAAAATATCAGACAAGCCAAATGCGGTCACACAAACAAACAAACAAACAAACAAAAGCAACAACCATAACGACGGTGAATGAACATGTTATTTTAACAAATAAATATTGTTGAGTAATACCTATTTATAATAAAGAAAAGGAGAAAGAATTTCGGATTGGCGCAACAGAATAGCGTGTAACAATGTTGATGATTTTGAATTGGTTGTGGCTGCGCGCTGTTACGGCGGTGAGTCATCCAGTACCTGAATTGGAGGTACGACATACCGCCGATGCGATTGTCGGATACACACATGATTCCATAACCAAGTAAACAAACATGTGTAAATGCTTACTTACGGTGCGAAATCGTGTTGAACGTCGGTCGTGCGGCTGTTTTATGGCTTGTTGTGGGCTTTATGGTCATGTAACAACAACAACAACAACAACAACAACAGTGACCAATAATAACAACAACAACAACAACATTGTAGTACGGTGATCACGATGTGCGTATTGAGACATTAAGCGGTCGGTCGTTTTGGGTGGGGTTTGGTAATCGGGAATTTCGGCAGTTTAATGGGAAAACGTTTGGAACGCGGAGATTTTCGTGAGAGTGAGTCATCGTTTGAATTGGATAAATTTGAGTCAATCGTTTGAATTGGAATTGAAACAGGATAAAAACTCAGTTTTTATAAACATAAAATGAACATGAAGTCTGCTCGGCAACATCGATTGGTGTTGATTGAGGTCTCCATGTTGAGAACCTCTCATCTCAAACATTGTTGTGTGGAGTGGTCATCAGTCAAATTTTAACAGAGTTTCTTAATTAAAATGATGAATGCTGTTTGCTATAAATAAGAAAAAAATTAATAATAATAATAATTAATTAATAAAATAGAATAGAATAAATAGACTAATAAGAGAAATTCCATCATGGTGTTTGGTCTAAACATGTATTGTTATACCACTGTTACTGTTGTTGGTATCGTTAGCATGGCAGTGAAATCAATTGCACATCGTTTTTGTGCGGTCGTAAAATCCCGTCGAATTCGGTGCTAAAATAACGACTATTTATAGCTTTCATATCGTAGTGAATAACCAGTAGATTGTCTGCAAATAAGAAATGTTTAAAAAATTCTGTACTCTTTATATATCCTGAAATATCAACTTGTTTGTCACACTCTCAAAACGAAAGGGGGATATCAGCATTTCAGTTCTTTCTCATCCGCTTTTGGCTATGGAATTAGCATGATAACATGTTCAAAAACAATTGCGCTTTTTTGTTTGGGATAAATGGGTGTTTTTGTAAAGTGTTTTTTTAGCTATTCCCCATCTGTCGGCCGGTTTTAACTATAATCATACTTACGGGGGATGTGTTTTATTGTTTTGGTGGATCGACATTTTTTACCACTTAGGTTTTCTTATGGTCAGTTATTGTGGGAAAAAATCATTCGTAAAGTGTGGAAACTTATTTGACAAAAAAAATATCATGGCAATTCTTATAACAACATCATGAAAATTTTCTCCTTGCTTAGGAACCCGAATAAAGACGCTGTGAGTGTTGTGTTTCGATTAAGACTGACAACACTTTACGCACAATTTCACTCATAATTTTGATAGTAAGACTAATACGAATGGTCGTATGTTGTATAATAGTAAGATAGGCTTAGCAGAACTCTACATACGGACACTGGCGGACGAACCAAACCTCCAAAGGGAGGGGAATCTTCCCAAAGAGGGGGGAATTTTCGGAAATAAGGCCATTTTACCTACACCTTAGGGAACAAATTCCTTTTCGAAACCGCCAAAGAGGGGGGAATTCCACTTTCCCTCCCCTTCTCGTCCGCTATTGCATACGGATACTGTACGTGTATGATGGCTAGCGTGCGTGCTCATAGTAGTTACTACCACTAGCGGACGAGAAGGGGTGGGAAAAGTGGAATTCCCCCCTCTTTGGCGTTTTCAAAAAGTAGAATTTGTTCCCTAAGGTGTAGGTATAATGACCCCGAAACTGCCAATTCCCCCCTCTTTGGTGAAATTCCCCTCCCTTTGGAGGATTAGCTCGTCCGCCAGTGGTTACTACAGTACTCTACTTGGCTGAGTTTCAAACGTGACGACACTTGTGGCCAGTTAATTGGTTTCATGTAGTGAATTCAATGTTTCTCGTTGCGGGGAATTTCGCGTGGCATTCCCGGGGAAAGGTTTCAAGACGACTGAGTGATGTCAGCAACTGACGGAAGAGCTAATCCTCCAAAGGGAGGGGAATTTCGTCAATGAGGAGGTAATCGGCATTTTGCAGGCCATTTTACCTACACGTTATGGAACAAATTCTACTTTTTGAAAACGCAAATGAGGGGGGATTTCTTTTTTCCCACCCCTTCTCGTCCGCTAGTGATGTCTGCAAATTTTTTTGTAAACTTAAATGTTTTCCTGTATTCTGTAATAACACATGAACAATGAACATACAATGGGGTCGAATAATGTAACGTAACAATAACATGTGATGCAAGTTCAATAAATGACTTTCTAAATTATGCCAGTTCATGTTTCGCCAATCGCCAATATGCACGAATAATTTTGTTTGTGAGTGAAACGGAGGCTGGTTGCACGAAATAACGATTCCAACGTTCAAGTAACTTGGTGTATTTCTTATAGTCATAGTAATCGCGGTTTGCGACATGTAATACGGCATTATCCGGGCTGTGAAAATATGTACTGTGTGTGAAACATTCTCCAAAAAATCGCGGTTTATGATATTCAATCATTGCTAGTGTTGATACGTTTCGGAAATTGACAGTCGTATGCTAATGTTTCGGTGTTTCAAAGTTTATCTAATGTTTCAGTGTAAAGTGTTTCAAAATGCATTCAATGTTTCAGTGTTTCAAAATATATCAAATGTTTCAGTGTTTCAAAATAAATTTTTATGTTTCACTGTTTCAAAATCTATCTACTGTTTCAGTGTTTCAAAATATATCCAGTGTTTCAAAATATAATACCATTCTTTCAGTGTTTCAAAATACATTTAATGTTTCAGTGTTTCAAAATGTATCTACTGTTTCAATGTTCAAAATCTATCAAATGTTTCAGTGTTTCAAAACCTATCCACTGTTTCAGTTTCTGCCGCACGCGCTGTTCCGCATCGTCACGCTGCAGTGTTTGACGGAAGCCGCCGCCGTGACGTCGATTCCGCAATGGCGCCAGAAGAAACAGACGGAACCGAACAGCACGGATGCCAAGTATGTGGACAAACTGGTGATGATGTTCTGCGCGTCGTTGCACGAATTGCAGCAGGTTGGTTTCAGATTTTAGAATTCGTTCAATCACTCGTCCAATGGACTCATTAACTCACTCACCCACTCTCTCACTCATTCACTCACTCACTCACTCACTCACTCACTCACTCAATCACTCACTCACTCATTCACTCACTCATTCACTCACTCACACACTCAATCACTCACTCAATCACTCACTCACTCACTCACTCACTCACTCACTCACCCGCTCACTCACTCATTCACTCACTCACTCACTCACTCACTCACTCACTCACTCACTCACTCACTCACTCACTCACTCACTCACTCACTCACTCACTCACTCACTCACTCACTCACTCACTTATTCACTCACTCACTCACTCACTCAATCACTCCAGGTGCTCAAACGGGACATCGATATCGCCGAAGCCTACAATCGGGGCAGCGATTCGGACCAAAAATTCATCGTCCATTTGGCGCTTTTCCTCTGCACATTTTTGAAGGTTCCAGATTTCTCATCCATTCTCACTCACTCACTCACTCACTCACTCACTTGTTCACTGACTTGATCATCCACTCACTCACTCACTTACTCACTCACTCGCTTGACCACCTATTGTGAAATTCGCTCAGTTCTCATTCTCTAATTGAGTCACTCACTCCACTCTTCCACTCACTCTCTCACTCACTTACTCACTCACTCACTCACTCACTTACTCACTCACTCACTCACTCACTCAATCACCCACACCACAGAGTCACTCACTCACACAGTCAATCACTCACTCACTCACTCACTCACTCACTCACTCACTCACAGGAGCACGCGTTGCTCGTGGAAGCGATGGACGGCAAAGACGCGATCATCAACGCCGTTCCCGGATTCAACGAAGTCTTCCACCAAATCGTCGATGTTCCCGCCGCTTCTGGATTCAATGAAGTCGTCCAACCCAATTCCGCTGGCAGCACACCATTACATGTGGTTGGTAATGTTGATGTTGTTGTGGTTGTTGTTGTTGTTGTTGTTGTTCTTGTTGTTGTTGTTGTTTTTGTTGTTGTTGTTGTTGTTGTTGTGGTTGTTGATTTTGTTGTTGTTGTGGTGATGTTGTTGTTGTTGTTGATGTTGTTGTTTTTATTGTTGTTGTTGATGATGTTGTTGTTGTTGTTGTTGTTGTGGTTGTTCTTGTTCTTGTTCTTGTTGTTGTTAATGTTGTTTTTGTTGTTGTTGTTGTTGTTGTTGTTGTTGTTGTTGTGGTTGTTGATTTTGTTGTTGTTGTTGTAGTTGTTGTGGTTGACTTTGTTGTTGTTGTGGTGATGTTGATGTTGTTGTTTTTATTGTTGTTGTTGATGATGTTGTTGTTGTTGTTGTTGTTGTGGTTGTTGTTGTTGTTGTTGTTGTTGTAGTTGTTGTGGTTGAATTTGTGTTGCTGTTGTTGTTGTTGTTGTTGTTGATGATGATGTTGTTGTTGTTGTTTATGTTGTTGTTGTGGTTGTTGTTGTATTTTTTGTTGATGTTGATGTTGTTGATTGTGTTTTTATCGTTGTCGTCTCCTATGAAACCGCTCAAAGTTGAAATATGGAACATTTTCTTCGGCTAATATAGCTGTCTGTTTGAACTGCGGTATGCCATTAAGTTAAATCCTGATATTCGAATACGCTTCGAAAAAAATGTTTCTTCCTTAAATTCGACGGAATACCTATTATTCACCGCTTTTGCCATTGCAGTCGCTCCGATTCCTCCTGCAAATCAGTCGGGTAGATGATGTGGAAGTGTTCAAGATCTGCTTGGACTACTGGAATACGCTGGTCGCCGAGTTATACCGAGAGTATCCGTTTGCTGTGAATGCCTGGTCAACGAGGTTGGTGAAATTAGTTAGTTAGCTAGTAAGAAGATAGTTAGAAATTAGTTAACAAGTTTAGTAGGCAATCGTTAGTTAGAAAGTAGTTAGCTAGAATACTTAGAGATTAGTTAGTAGTCAAGTCAAGTAGATATAATAGCGGCTTTTCGAGTAATTTTTTTCGGGAAAGGTAAATGGCCTTGTTACCTACAGCCTTCCCAACCAATAGAGTGATTCGTCAAAGTACACGACAAGAGCAGTCAGTCAGTCAGTCGATCAGTGGGTCAATCACTTTAGCTTGTCGGGCGCTTCTGGCGATCTGCCCTACGGCACTGGCGGACGAGGGAAGAACGGGAAAGTGGAATTCCCCCCTCTTTGGCGGTTTCATAAAGTAGAATTTGTTCCCTAAGGTGTAACTAAAATGACCTAACTTTTGCAAATTGCCCCCTCTTTGGGAAAATTCCCCTCCCTTCGGAGGTTCAGCTCGTCCGCCAGTGCCCTACGGCAAGGGGAATTCCCCCCATCTGGGGGCTTTGTCCCTGCATCAGCCACCACTCGCAGACGAGCTAATACTCCATAGAGGGGAATTTCCCCATAGAAGGGGGAATTAGCAATTTTCAGTCTGTATTACCTCCACCTTAGGGAACAAATTCTTTTTTTCGAAAACGCCAAAGAGGGGGAATTCCACTTCATCCCTTCTAGTCCGCTAGTGCTCAGCCGCCAATATAAAAACGTTTTTATTTTATTTGAGTTAAGTAAGTTGGATACATTAGTTGGTGGTCAGTACAGTCACATTCAGTTCATATGCGATCAGTTATTATTAGAGAAGAGACGCTATAGTTGACTGAATAGTCAGCCAGTTTGTATAAGGTTGCTTGCAAGTATGAGGCAGTTTAGTTAGCCAGTTTGTATAAGGTTGCAAGTATCAGTCAGTTTAGCTAAGGCAGTTTGTATAAGGTTGCAAGTATGTATGAGGCAGTTTAGTTAGTCAGTTTGTATAAGGTTGCTAGTATGAGGCAGTTTAGTCAGTTTGTATAAGGTTGCTAGTATGAGGCAGTTTAGTTAGTCAGTTTGTATAAGGTTGCTAGTATGAGGCAGTTTAGTTACCTATGTTTAGCCACCTTTCGGTGGTCAAGAATGAGCAATAGTTTAGCCTGCCGGGCGTGTCTGGCGATCTGTCCTACGTCAAGGGCAATTCACCCCATCATCGGGCGTTGTCCCTCCATCAGCCATTAATCAACCACGCTGCTTTCAGCCAACAGATGAATCGGCCACCGCTGCGACGTGACAAATATACGGAGGCGTTGAGTGAGGTTGGTCCAGAAGAAGAGGGAAATTCCCCCTCTTTGGCGAGTTTGGAAAAAGCCTATGGTCGAAAATGAATTACTGTTCCAAAAAGCTGAGTGAATTCTCGATAAACAACCTAATGTTTTACGGTGTCACTTTTTTGTCGATGAACATTTCGTCTGTACCGGGAAAAAATTACTTTTATCCGACGATATCTTCATCGACAAAAGTTTGACATCGTGACGCATCAGTTTGTTTATCGAGAATTCACACACCTTTTTGGAACAGTATCTCATGTTCGATTATAATTGCTATAAATGAAATAACCTAGTTTTCGATTCTTCCCCCCCCCCTCCTTCGGGAATATTCGTCTTCCTTCTCCAGAGATTGGACGGGAGAGAAGGGGAGGGGAATGAATATAGGTTTCTACTTACTTTTCAACAGTGGAGTTCGCTCTTTGAGGTATAGGTAAAATGACTTTATTTCTGCCTACTTCCGATAAAATGCTTGAAGAAAGTGTGAACTATTTTTTTTGCTTGAAATGTTTGATGGTTTATTTTAATAATGAGCTGTTTCTATTAATGGCAGTATATAAACACATTGTTGGAAAAAATATTTTCAAATAGAATAATAAGAAAAGGTATTCGTTAGCTTCGGCTGTACTTCTCTAGACCATGGATTCGAAATTGAAAAGATCACTACGTATGTCCTTCCCCACTAATCCCAATCGGACGGTTTTTGATTATAAAAAAAAAATTGGCGCCAAAAAATTTAAATTCAAATTTGGCGCCTATTTTCCAGCTGCGACACATCATGATCAGTCGGATGGCCAAGCCGGAGGAGGTGCTGGTCGTGGAGAACGAACATGGCGAGATTGTTCGTGAACAGATCAAGGACACGGACGCCATCAATTTATATAAGACAATGCGCGAAACACTGGGTTGGTTCATGTGGCCGAGTGGTTAGGTTGTTGGTCTATCATGCGTGGGGTGGTGAGTTCGAGTCTCGATGGTTGTGGATAAAAGGTAGCCTAGATAGTTTGGGTGCATAATGAGGACACGGATGCTAACAATTTATATAAGACAATGCGCGATACGCTGGGTTGGTTCATGTGGCCGAGTGGTTAGGTTGTTGGTCTGTCATGCGTGGAGTGGTGAGTTCGAATCTAGATGGTTGTGGATAAAACGTAGCCTAGATAGTTTGCGAACAGATCAAGGATACGGACGCCATCAATTTATATAAGACGATGCGCGAAACACTGGGTTGGTTCATGTGGCCGAGTGGTTAGGTTGTTAGTCTATCATGCGTGGGGTGGTGAGTTCGAAACTCGATGATCGCCATCAATGAATTACTGGTGGTTTCGAGTTTGGACAGGTGAGGGCCGAATTTCTTGGCGTTTTGAGGAGGGTAGCCTCTGGAAATTTCAGCTCAACGGGTGTCACTGGTGATGTTCCATACATTGAATTAGACGGGTGCAGTGAGAAAGGGCTTTGTTGGTGTTAAGTAACATGCTGATGTAAGAAAAAAAGTTGAATCATGCCGGATTATGTCATATAGACTGCCTAATCCACAAACAAAATCTGAAAAATACTAGATTTCCCCTCTAAAAAGTGTTCTTCTATTGTTCAACTACGTTTTTTGGGAACATACATATTCGTGTTATTACGTTTCAATTACGTGTTATAGCTTTTTTGGTTTTACTTTTCAGTATATCGGTAAAACTTTTATTTACATTATTGTTTTCGATATCTTTGTTATTTTTTAGTAATATTCAACATTATTTTTTTTATTTCAGTCTACTTAACGCATCTGGACTACGTGGACACGGAACAGATAATGACGGAGAAACTGCACAACCAGGTCAACGGCACCGAGTGGTCGTGGCGCAATCTCAACACGGTTGGCGCGCAATTTTGAATTTGAATTTTGGCGCGAAAATTTTTTTGAATCCTCAATTTGTGAACTTTAAATGATTTGATAAAGGTTATGATGCTATTTATATGTATCTTATGGAAAGCGGTAAGCGAGTGTTCATGTCGATTTATGTGTTTGACGCGAATTCGAATTTTGCGCGCATTTCAAGATTCCGAGTTCAACATCTTCATTCTCATTTATCTCCGGTTGTTGGAAATGTTAAGTTCAATCACAGCAGTTGTGCTGATTCCGTTAAGAAAACTCAGTTGATTGTCGGTCAATCAGTCCCTCAATCAATCCATCATTTTTTGCAGCTCTGCTGGGCGATCGGGTCGATATCGGGCACGATGATAGAAGAAGATGAGAAACGATTTCTCGTGAATGTGATTCGAGGTCAGTCAGTCAATTGATAAGTCAGTCAATCAGTTAGTCGGTCAGTCAGTTAACCAGCCAGTAAGTCACTCAGCCAGTCACTCAGTCAGTCAGCCAGTCAGTCGGTCAACCCACCAGCTAGCCAGTCACTCATCGTGTCTGTAAGTCCGTCAATCAATCAAACAGTAAGTCAGTCAGTCAATCAGTCCAGTTCCAGTCAATCAATCAATCAAACAGTAAGACAGTCAGTCTATCAGTCATCCAGTCAGTCAGTCAGTCGGTCAGTCAGCATGTCTGTGAGTCAATCAGTCAGTCAGTCAACCAGACACTCAGTCAACCGCCAGCCAGTTACTCAGACTTTCAGTCAATCAGTCATCCAGTCAGTCAATCAGTCAGTCAGTCAGCATGTCTGTGAGTCAGTCAATCAAATATTCAGTCAATCAGTGGCTTTCAGATCTGCTCGGACTCTGCGAACAAAAACGGGGCAAGTCAAACAAGGCCGTCATAGCCAGTAATATCATGTTGGAATTGCTTTCATTTTTTGTTTATTTTTCCGCTCTTAATTTTTTTAACTGTTTTTGTATTACTGTTTTTTACATAATTAAGGTTTATTGTATTATATTATGGTGTTGGTGTACGTGCATTGCATACACAACGACGGAATTTCAACAAGTAAAATTTTTCAGTATCGCGAATCACTTTTTTGCACTTGTTTTAAATAGCTCAGAAGTTCAAACTTATGGTTATGTTTTCCATCCATTCCATATTTTCAACATATTTACAACTGTTCAACATTTTCGCATATTGTGTAACATTTTTACAACATATTGTTCAACGCTGTCCTTACCCTAACAGGTACGTGGTCGGGCAGTATCCGAGGTTTCTGCGGGCGCACTGGAAGTTCCTGAAGACGGTCGTCAACAAGCTGTTCGAGTTCATGCACGAAACTCATGAGGGCGTGCAGGACATGGCGTGTGACACTTTTATAAAGATTGCGCAAAAGTGTCGACGACATTTCGTTATTGTTAGTCAATGACGTTAATGATTCAGTTATATAATCAGTCATTCAATCACAGACTCAGTAATTAACTTATGAAATGAAGCTACTGATACATTCAGTCACTCACTCACTTACACTTTCCCTCACTGCACTCACTGACTCACTCATTTACTTACTAACTCAATCACTCACTCACTAACTCTTTCATCTCATTCATTAACTTTCTAACTTATTCACTCACTCACTCACTCATTCATTCACTCACTCTTTCATCTCACTCACTCACTCATTTACTCATTCACTCACTCACTCGCTCACTCCCTCGCTCATTCATTCACTCACACTTTCATCTCACTTATTCACAGATTCACTTAGTACTCAATCACTCACTCGCTCACTCACTCATTTATTTACTAACTTATCAGTCTAGTATCCACGCATAGGCACAACGCCCTCATGAATATTATTCCGTTAAATTCAGTAAAAATGTTCCATTAAAGTCATATAAATTTGAATCTAGCGCCATCTTTGATTGATCCAGTGCATCTAGATGATTATATTTTCAGTATTAATGAAACGTACAATTCAAATTAAATTTGAATCAATTGCCATCCATAATCATCCCACTAATCAACTGACTCGCTCACCTACTGACTCACTCACTCAAACAGTAACTCATCTAATTCACTCACTCACTCAGCTCACTCATTCACTCGCTCTTCCGTTCACTCCCTCACTCACTCATTCGTCTACGCAACTACTCACTCACTCACTCACTCACTAACCCACTCACTCACTCACTCATCTCACTCATTCACTAACTCACTCACTCACTCATTCACTCATTCACTCACTCACTCACTCACTCACTCACTCACTCACAGGTACAACTCGGCGAAGTCGCTCCGTTCATCGACGAGCTACTGGAGAACCTCAACAGCATCATCTGTGATTTGTCGCCTGCTCAGGTTGGGATTGGGTTGGGGTTGTAGTTTTATTTGGTATATTTCTTCATATCCAGGCTTTCTTGTTACTCAAAAGTTGCCATTTGTTTTTCTACCTTGTTTTTTCAAACCTTACCTTTTGAACCAAAAAAAACAGCTCAGCACACTTTTAGCATAAAAATATCAGGAACTGTTCTTCTTTCTAGTGGATGTTCGTTTCAGTAAGTTATCTTTCAGGTGCAAGTCTTCTACGAAGCCACGGGTTATCTGATCAGTGCACAGACGGAAGACAGACAAACACAAGAGGTACTTCTGACTCAGCTCATGTCGAGTCCGAATGCCGTATGGGATGATGCCATCACGAACGCGAGTCAGGTCAGTCATTTATGTCAGTATGTCAGTCAGTCAGTATGTCGTCAGTGTGTCGGTCAGTCAGTGTGTCAGTCAGTCAGTAGTTCAGTTAGTCAGTCAGTCAGTCACTGAGCCAGTCAGTCCCTCAGTCAGTCAGTCACTGAGCCAGTCAGTCCGTCAGTCAGTCAGTCAGTCAGTCACTGAGCCAGTCAGTCCGTCAGTCAGTCAGTCACTCACTGAGTCAGTCATTACAGAACGTGGAGATCCTCACCAGCGAGGTGCTCGTCAAATCGCTGCTCGACATCCTCAAAACCAACGTGGCCGCCTGCCAGGGTATTGGCAATGGATTCCTACCACAGGTTTAGTGATTGATTCTTTGAATGATTGATTGGCGTAGTGAATGTTTTATTAATTGATTGATTGCATGTTTGTTTACTGATTGGTTGATTGATTGATTATGATTGACTTACTTGTTGATTGACTGATTGAATTTTTTTATCTATATAGTGGTTCATTGATTCATTGGTGAACACAATGATTGATTGACATACTGATTGATTAACTGATTTAACGACTGATCCATTGATTGGCTGAATGAACTGTCTGGCTGATTGGTTGAAATGCGGATTAATTGATCGACTTAAGTACAGATTGATTGATTGATTAACATACAATTGACTGATTGCTTTATCGGATTACGGATCGATTGATTGGAGTGATTGATTGATTAGTTGACATGACAGTGGCTTCTGATTGATCGACTTGATGACTGATTGATTAATTTACTACTTGATAGATTGACTGGTTGAAATACTGACTGATTGATTGATTGACATACTGACTTACTGATTGACGTACATATTATTCACTCACTCACTCACTCCCTCACTCACTCACTCAGTCAATCACTCAGTATCACTCTCACTCACTCACCCACTCACTCACTCACTCACTCACTGCAGCTCACCCGCATCTACCTGGACATGCTCAACGTCTACAAAGTCACATCAGAGAACATCAGCAAAGCCGTCACACAACATGGTGAACAGGTGGGATATATTTTAATACTTTTCTGAACAATATTATTACTAAATTTTGAATTTACGTCATATGATCTGTTTTTCATTTACTGCAGATGTTTTGTTTTTCTAATCTTATTTGTTGTCTAAATTGTAGAATCTGTGAATGTTTTTTTTTCGGGGGGGGGGGGTTCTGCATTGTTTTTTATATTGGTTTGTGAAGATTTTATTCTACTCGTGATCAAGTTACTCTCGACAACGATGAAAACAAAATTCAATCTATTTTTTTTCTGTTGGTAAAAAAACGTTGGTCGTTTTTTCTCTTTTTGATTTTTGATTTTTCGAACAAATTGCTGATAAAAAAAAACAGGGTTTTCCAGGTGCTCCGACAGAAACTGATCAAATTGATGCGCGGTGTCAAGACGGAATCATTACGGTTAATTGGTCGATGGGTGGAGCGGTCGGCGGATGATATTAAAGTGGTTGGTTGTTGTTGTTGTTGTTGTTGTTGTTGTTGTTGTTGTTGTTGTTGTTGTTGTTATTGTTATTGTTGTTGTTGTTGTTGTTGTTGTTGTTGTTGTTGTTGTTGTTGTTGTTGTTGTTGTTGTTGTTGTTGTTGTTGTTATAGTGGTTGTTATTGTTGTTGTTGTTGTTGTTGTTATAGTGGTTGTTGTTGTTGTTGTTGTTGTTGTTATAGTGGTTGTTGTTGTTGTTGTTGTTGTTGTTGTTGTTGTTGTTGTTGTTGTTGTTGTTATAGTGGTTGTTGTTGTTGTTGTTGTTGTTGTTGTTGTTGTTGTTGTTGTTATTGTTGTTGTTGTTGTTGTTGTTGTTGTTGTTATTGTTGTTGTTGTTGTTATAGTGGTTGTTGTTGTTGTTGTTGTTGTTGTTGTTGTTGTTGTTATAGTGGTTGTTGTTGTTGTTGTTGTTGTTGTTGTTGTTATTGTTATTGTTGTTGTTGTTGTTGTTGTTGTTGTTGTTATTGTTGTTGTTGTTGTTGTTGTTGTTGTTGTTTTTGTTGTTGTTATTGTTATTGTTGTTGTTGTTGTTGTTGTTGTTGCTGTTGTTGTTGTTGTTGTTGTTGTTGTTATAGTGGTTGTTGTTGTTGTTGTTGTTGTTGTTGTTGTTGTTGTTGTTGTTGTTGTTGTTGTTGTTGTTGTTGTTGTTTACTTGTTGATAGAACAATCACTTATTAGTTATTATGCCGGTTCCATTAGTAGTTAGTACTCACTTTGTAACATTTTGTGTTGTACAATTCCAAATTCTCAATCTATCTATATTGTTGTGGTTATAGTGGTCTGGTTGTTGACGATGATGTAATAAAATAAGTTTCTTGCTTTTGCTGCGTTATGTTACTCGGTGCGTTTCCCTCTACTTTATTGACATAGAAAATACGGTTAAGAATCTTTTCTAGTATATTTCATCGTAAAATGGTATTAAAAAATAAGCATGTTTTTCCCTGAAGCATGATCATCACCACTCTACTATATTTTCACTGAAATTTTTCAGGTGCTCGACAACTTCGTACCGCCACTGTTCGATGCCGTTCTGTTCGACTATCAGCGCAACGTGCCCGCGGCCAGAGAACCCGAAGTACTGGTCTGCATCACGGCCATTGTGAATCGATTGAAGGTACGTTCGGTTTAGAGTGAGACAGTTATAACAAAAAAATCTAATAAATTTAAATAGCATAGCGCCACCATATCAGAAGATTCCTTGATTAAAGCATTATTTAAATGAAAAATGGGACTTCAAAGTTTGAAAATTTCGAAAAAATAGCAAGTTGGCTGACACTTTTTGTTGAAATGCAGGATGTACATTCCTTTCATTCATGTTCATTTTGTTGGTTCATAAATATGATAATATTTAGTTGTTTCATACCTTTTTGATATTATGGGTCTATAAATTTCATCAGAACTCGACTGCTTCCAGGGTTTCATGACACCGGAGATTCCGCGCGTACTGGACGCCGTGTTCCAATGTACGTTGGAGATGATCAATAAGGACTTCCAGGTTGGCCTTTTTATTCGAACACTCGCCCACTGGAAAACGACTTATGTGTTCTCAGATTCGCTTCGTATGTTTTGAAACAAGATAGTTTAAGATGCGATGCACGTAAGCGACGACCAAAACATCATGAAAATTGGGACAAAATGAAATTTTGAAAAAAATTAGATTTGGATGCAAAGCGACTCACTTGACTCCCGTGAACTAAAAAATGTCCTTTCTTCACGTTAAAACCACGTAAACAGGCCAAAATTCGCATCACTAAATGGTGCACCCTAATTTCCCTATACAAATTAGGCGAAACTTTAAGACCGATTTTCTCATGTACTTCCGAAAAGATCGGAAGACCAAACACCTCAGGTTGAAGCTGAGAATTTTCTCTACAAATCCTGTCTAACTAGCCAATGCAATTTAGACTTTTTTTCAACTACCGTAATCCCAAACAACAATTAGTTTTTAACTACCGTAATCCCTGTGCCGTCATTAACGAAACATTAGGTTTTTTCATCAAAAATTAGTTTCGTGTGGATCATCTGAAAACAAGTATTTTTACTACAAAAATACTAAATTATGACTCGACAGAAAATCCCATCCTATCAGCCCAGTCCGAAAAATGGGAGGTGGAGGGGGGGGGGGGGGGGGGGTAGAAAAAAATCTTTTATTATGAGGTATGAACATCACATGAACCGGTTTTTACAGGTTTTAACCAAGAAAATTAACCCAGAAAACGTGTTTGTTCGAAAAAAATTGTCAGAGCCAAAAGTTTTTGAAAATTGAGCTTCAAAATCAAGATTTCGAAGCCGATTTTCTCAAAAAATTTCGAGTCGGGCGGGGGGGGGGGGGTAGGGGGTAGGCGAACTAAATGTTTGTCTAGGGGGAAGGGGTAGGCTACACGCCGACCCTGAAAAGTGGGGGGTAAACCCCCTGCCCCCCAGCGGCCCACCTCTGATTACTATTATTGGACAGAATCATATTTTAGTAGTTTTGCAGTATAGTCGATAATGAATTACTGTTCCAAAAAGGTGCGTGAATTCTCGATAAACATCCTAATGATTTACCGTGCTTTAGCTTGTCGATGAAAAAATGTCAGTCGACCCTAAATTAGTTTTTATTCGCAATTCTGTGATTTGGGCTGTTTTCACGAAATTTTTTTGAGCAAACGAAAGAGAATAATTTTCTCTTTCAAATGGTGTTAACTTTTTAGAAATTGGTCCAGGACAGCTCGAAAACCAAATAGGAGAAACGAACATTTCGTCGAATGCCAGTGCTGCATCGACAGCGGAATTCAGTGTGAAACATCAAATTAGAGTTTTTCGTGGAACAGTCAGTAATTCATCATCGACTAAAAAAATAATTGTTTTCTGAGAATCCACACGGAACTAATTTTTGATGTCAAAACCTAATGTTTCGTTTATGACGACACAGGGATTACGGTAGTTGAAAAATAATTGTTGTTTGGGATTACGGTAGTTAAAAAAAAGTCGAAATTGCATTGGCTAGTTAGACAGGTTTTGTAGAGAAAATTCTCAGCTTCAACCTGAGGTGTTTGGTTTTCCGATCTTTTCGGAAGTACATGAGAAAATCGGTCTTAAAGTTTTGCCTAATTTGTATAGGGAAATTAGGGTGCACCATTTAGTGATGCGAATTTTGGCCTGTTTACGTGGTTTTAACGTGAAGCAAGGACATTTTTGAGTTCACGGAAGTCAAGTGAGTCGTTTTGTATGCAAATCTAATTTTTTTCAAATTTTCATTTTGGTCCAAATTTTGGCTGACTTTTACGTGCATCGCATCTTAAACCAGGGGTAGGCCGGGTTTTTTGGCGTTTTGCAGGGGGAAGGGGGGTAGAATTTTGAAATCTCAGATTACGCGCCCCATCCGAAAAGTGGGGGGGAGGTAAAATCGGGTAGGGGGTAGAAAAAAAATTCACATAAAAACCTTGTTTTTTGCTTGTTTTTGTAAAAAAAAAAATCGCCTATTATAAGTATAAGGTTTAAACAACTCATGAACCGGTTTTTTCAGGTTTTAACCAAGAAAATTGACTCAGGAAACGTGTTTGTTCGAAAAACAAATCTCACAGCCAAAACTTTTTGAAAAATGAGCCTCAAAATCGAGGTTTTGATGCCGATTTTCTCAAAAATTTCGAGTCGGGGGGAGACGACTATTGGTCTCCATACCATAGTCGGAGCTGTCTCGTACTCGATTCGATGTTTCATTCTTATGTAACATTATGTTATTTCTATATTTATCTGCTCTACCGCTACTGCACGTGTGCTAAACATAGACATGTTGCATTGTAGTAAAAGTGCGTCATATGGCTAGTGCTGTGACCTAGCTGGTTGTCTTGGAAGTCGTCCACTTTGATCCGCACAAGGGACACATACTTGTGTCATCTTGTGCATATATGTATGTCAACTTATTCATATTTCGGTCAGTCGTGTCAGTCTTGCATTCTCTCGAGTTTTGGTGTGTTCAGTGTTTGGCCGTTGGCCGTTTGTGTTCAACGTTATCATATATCGGAAGTTATATTGTATGAAAGAACTTTATGACCGAAAGTGAGAGTTGGCTTGATTCGGTTATGTGATTGTAAAGTAATACAAGCAAGACTTCTTATCTAACACTGTTTATAGTAAGCAAGACAAAGTAATAGCATTATATAATAGCTATGTTGCAGTAGACGTAAAACCAAACCTTCGACTGGCGCTCTCTGGGTATTACTGCGCTTTGGTCTATATATTTTTAGCGGTCATCAATTTTAACAGCCGGATTGATCACCGATTGCGTCACAGGAAGCCGAAATGGGAAAGAAGGGCAGTCCGTCGGGCAAGAAGAAAACGCCCGATCGAAATAAGGAGCCGCCGCAGCCGAAGCAAGCAGATACATTGGTGTTGGATGTTGGTGAAATCGATGAGGTGGGTTTTTATAAATTCATTGAAGAATGTCTGACCGATGCTGTTAAAACTCAACGTGCTGTCAGTAGTGTGCGTGAGTTAGTGAATATCCATCAGCCTATTCTTCATGTAACTCTGCCTAAGAGAATTGTATCCAACAATAATGCTGATCGGGTGGAGTGGTTAATGAGTGTAGCTGAAATCGTTTTTAACCAGGTGAATGTTATTCCATGGGCGTTTTCGGTCAAAAATACTGAAAAGGTTGAACTGAAACAGGTCAAGGCGCGCTTGGCTCAGGCTGTACAGCAACAACAACAGTTGAGTCGACAGTCAGCTGGTGTACAACAACAACAACAACAACAACAGTTGAATCAGGAAACAACCGTCGTACAACAACAACATCACAAGTTGAGTGACCATCTTCATCCTGAAGAGAGTGTTCGCGTATCAACCCATCACAAGTTGAGTGACCATCTTCATCCTGAAGAGAGTGTTCGCGTATCAACTCATCACAAGTTGAGTGACCATCTTCATCCTGAAGAGAGTGTTCGCGTATCAACTCATCACAAGTTGAGTGACCATCTTCATCCTGAAGAGAGTGTTCGCGTATCAACTCATCACAAGTTGAGTGACCATCTTCATCCTGAAGAGAGTGTTCGCGTATCAACTCATCACAAGTTGAGTGACCATCTTCATCCTGAAGAGAGTGTTCGCGTATCAACTCATCACAAGTTGAGTGACCATCTTCATCCTGAAGAGAGTGTTCGCGTATCAACTCATCACAAGTTGAGTGACCATCTTCATCCTGAAGAGAGTGTTCGCGTATCAACTTATCACAAGTTGAGTGACCATCTTCATCCTGAAGAGAGTGTTCGCGTATCAACGAAACAACAACAACAACAACAACAACAGCTGCATCCATCACAAATGGGGTATCTATCACAAAGTGACGACGTCTTCTGGGGTAACGGAACTGTCAACCAGCCATCACAAATGGGTCACCTACCACAAGGTGACATTGTAGCCATTTGTGATAAACTTGTCAAGCAGTTATCACAAAAGGGTCATCTATCACAAAGTGACGACGAGTTCATTTGGGATGAACCCTTTGGACAGCTATCACAAAGGAGTACTGCGTTGATGAGGGAGCCAAACCCCGAAGGTGGACAACAACAACAACGACGACAGGTACAGCCATCACAAATGGGAGGCTTATCACAAAGTGACAACGTATTCATTTGTGATAGTCCGGTCCGTCAGCCATCACAAATGGGAGGCTTATCACAAAATGACAACGTATTCATTTGTGATAGTCCGGTCCGTCAGTCATCACAAAGGGGAGGCGTATCACAAAGGTTCATCGAACTCATTTGTGATAAACCGGTCAGTCAGCCAGCACAAACGGGGCGCGTATCACAAAGTGACAAGTTACTCATTGATGATAAACCTGTCAATCAGCGATCACAAATGAGTGTAGTATCGAGGTATGACTTGAAGGCTCACTGTGAGCAACAACAACAGCGTCATGTGAGCGGTGAGAAGCTTCAGCGAGACATGCAGCAAACGTGGGCGGATCGCGAGGTGCCATCACAAATGGGTTTTCTATCACAAATCGACAATTTACGCATTTGTGATAGACCTTTAGGACAGCCATCACAAATGAGTCGTGCGTCGATGTGGGAGCAACAACAACAGCAGCAACGCCAACAGCAGCAGCATGTTGAGCGTGAGGGTCATCAGAAGTATTATGTACAGCGGGACGAGTGCGTTGAGCCTGAAAACAACAAAGTCAAGAGTAATCATCAAGTACAGTGGGCTGGCGAAGTTGCGAATGGTGGAATACGTGATAGACAGGAGGCTCACGGAGGAACGACGGGGACTGAAGAGAAAGAGGGCTGGCAAGAGACCATGGGGAGAATGATGGATGTTTGGCAGAAAGCCAACGAGAAACAGATAGAGGTGTGGCAGAGATCCAGCGAGAAACAGGTTCTGGCGACCGTACGACACGATCAGTTTTCCGGTGAGGATAAAGCTGAATTCAAATATTGGTTTGAGGACCTGTTAGGAAGAATGGAAGAAACGTGTCTGACAGACGACGAGAAATTGAGACATTTGGTGGGTTGTCTGAAAGGTAACGCCAAACGCCAGTTCAGAGAAGACAACGTGAGACCAACGTGGAGAGCCGCCCTGCAATACCTGAGCGAAAAGTATGGTAACAGGTACGAAAAGAGATCGAGGGAAGCGGATCGATTTCACACCAGAATGCAGAAAACCGGAGAGTCGATTCGAGAATACGCGTTTGCACTCAAGCGACTGTGTCCCATTGATGAAATGAATTCATACTACGAAGAGTATATGACGGGGCAGTTGATCATCGGACTTCAGTCAGCACGGGACAGAGAGAAGGCAACGTATGAATTCGAAATAAAACGGGCATCGTTTGCGAACATAGTGAAGGGCATTGAAGACTACGAATACTGCCGTGATAAAGTATCTAGTAGAGGAAGTCAGGCTGTGAAACCGAGCCAGCTAGGAGCTGAAAGAGAGCAACGGGGTCGGGAGCAGACACGTGGGGGAGCGGCCAAGTATGAGCACGCACAACAGCAAAGTGTTAATCAACGGCAAACCTATCAGCCACCTGCAAACAGTAGCATGAGACAGGCGCCGTATCAAGTTAACACCCAGCAGCCACCTCCAGGGCACAGTTGGAATCGACAGCAAAACAGTAACCAACAACAGCGGGTCAACCAGGTACAGTGGAGCGGCCTCCGTCAACCGGTTCAAGACTATCAACAGAAACAGCGCTTATCGGGTGGCCGAGAATGTTTCAAATGTGGTGAAGTGGGACACTTGCAAAGCAGTTGCAGTAACGAAGACCAGGGACAGATGGCTGGTGAGCGTCCACCGCAGTCGTTTGGGCATCAAGCAGTCAGAGCAGTGAGTGTTGCAAAACCTGTTGAAGATGTGGAGGCAGTGTCAGCTGAAGTGCGAGCTCTGAAAGATGATCTAGCACAACTGAAACACCGCGATGAGTTTAGATATGGTATGTTGAGTGCCAAGGTGCATAAGATGTTGATGAACGATGGCATTGAAAAGGAGAACGAGTCTGAAAAGAAAGAAGCAACGGTGAGAGCAGTGAGCGTTTCGATTCAATCATTCAACGCTGAAGCTCAACAAAAAGAGGATTACCCGATTGAAGTCAATGGTCAACCGGTTGGACTGAAACAGGTGTTGTTTGACACGGGTGCGCAGATGAACCTGATTTCACAAAACTTTGCGGCTCAGCTGGGAGTGAAGATACAGCCATGCAAGACACCGTTGGTTGCTGTCAACATGACTACAGTAGTATGCGCCGGTGTATGCACCGTTGAACTGAAAATAGATGGAAAAATGACAGTTATTGAATGTCATGTGGCGACAGAGTCCAATACACCGCTGTTGGTTGGCACTAAGGCAATGCAAGAACAAGGGATACAGCTGTTGTCTTGGACAGGCCGTAGTTTGATGGCATCAGTGACACCGGCTGAAGGTGATGTGCTAGAAGTGCGGGTACCATTGGTGGTTGCAGAGAAACCTGAAGATAAGAACGGTGTCATTTCGGTGAGCACAGAACATGATGAAGAAGTCAAGCCAGCAACCGAGAATGTGGTGGAGAGCTCTGAAATGAGTAATGGCGAATTGGCAACGGGTCAGTGCATGAATAAATGGGTGCCGATACCAAGTGAACAATACAGCCAGCTGAAACTAACACTGCCCAACGTTCGACAGCTGCTAGTTAATAAGTTCAGTCGGGGTGCGAAAGTGAGTGATCCGGTGATCAAGCTGGTGCACAATCGGATGGAACATGGTCAGATGAAATTGAAGCCCGAGTATCAACGTGACGTTAAAAGCATCATCGTCAAAACGGGTCACCGTTTGAGTCAGATGCACGGTAGAATGAAAGCGGCCGTGTCCAAAGTGCGTGCTGTGTCGCGAAAACTGGTGCAGAAGCTGTTCTAGTGGTGGAATGCGGTTGCCTTTTCTATATTTACTCACATTTTTAATAAAATGTTTTCTACAGTTGGCTTCGGGATGAGATGCTTTATGCCTACACCTGGTTTGTTATTTGTGTGAGGTACGCTATATCGATACGACTATGTTGACCTTCAACCTGAGACGGATGGCACTGGCAGTTGTTTTATGGGTTTTATTTCATATATGATGTCGTTTTAACCGAAGTTTTGTCGGTTGGAGCAGCTCAGTATCGATTTTAGACTGAGTCTGGTGTTTTGAACGATTCGGTGATCATTTTAGACTGAATCTGTGAATTTTCGGGCAGCTCAGTAAAGCTTTTAGACTGAGTCTGTTGGTTTTCGTACAAACCTCGGCAACGTTTTAGGTTGGGGACAGTTTTGCGTTATTTTACCGGTGTCAATGGATTTTCGCATGCTGAAATTGAACCGGAAAGGATTTTATTTTGTTGTCGTCAATTTTTCGCCATGGATTTGAGCGTCTTCGTCGTTTTTGCGTTCGCGTATTCGTCATCGTCGTTTTTGCGTTAATGTTTTTGTGCCGTCGTTGAGGAGGGAGAGGAGTTGAATGCTATTCAACTGGCTGCCGCCGTTTCAAATCGATATGGTCTTCATTGGTCGTGCCGTCATGCGTTCGATTCGTGGTCGTTGGCATATGCGTTCTCGTATCATGGTCAGGCGTTGGCAGTAATTGGCGTCTTCATCACTGGCAGACTAGTTTATTATCCCAGATAGTGTATCGTAAATTTTAGATAGCTCACTCATAACTTGTTAACTTTCTTTTGCAGCTTTTCAGAGTGCTTTATGGATAAAAACAGTGATTGTGATTTTACCTTATTCATGATTTTAACATATTCTTTGCATTGCTTAATTAATTGATGTTATCCTTATTAATTCGTATTTATCCTTATTAATTACTTATTGTCTTTCATCCATGTTGTTCGTTATCGTGTTTTCGGTCGGAGGGAGAAGACGACTATTGGTCTCCATACCATAGTCGGAGCTGTCTCGTACTCGATTCGATGTTTCATTCTTATGTAACATTATGTTATTTCTATATTTATCTGCTCTACCGCTACTGCACGTGTGCTAAACATAGACATGTTGCATTGTAGTAAAAGTGCGTCATATGGCTAGTGCTGTGACCTAGCTGGTTGTCTTGGAAGTCGTCCACTTTGATCCGCACAAGGGACACATACTTGTGTCATCTTGTGCATATATGTATGTCAACTTATTCATATTTCGGTCAGTCGTGTCAGTCTTGCATTCTCTCGAGTTTTGGTGTGTTCAGTGTTTGGCCGTTGGCCGTTTGTGTTCAACGTTATCATATATCGGAAGTTATATTGTATGAAAGAACTTTATGACCGAAAGTGAGAGTTGGCTTGATTCGGTTATGTGATTGTAAAGTAATACAAGCAAGACTTCTTATCTAACACTGTTTATAGTAAGCAAGACAAAGTAATAGCATTATATAATAGCTATGTTGCAGTAGACGTAAAACCAAACCTTCGACTGGGGGGGAGGGGGTAGGCGACCTAAATTTTTGTCTAGGGAGGAGGGGGTAGGCTACCTGCCGACCCTGAAAAGTGGGGGGAGGGTAACCCCCTACTACCCCCCCCCCCCTCTCCCCCCTGCGGCCCACCTCTGGTTTAAACGTATACGGTCATGCAGTTCTCAATCTCAACTAGTGTATAAATAAAACACTTCTTCTTTTGAGAATCTCTTGTACTAGAGAGTTATATTTCTATGCATTGGAAATTTCGAGAGATCGGAATGCACATGCTGAAAATAGGCCTTAATTCATTTGTTCGATTAAAATAAGAGGGCAGGGACAGTTTGAAATGTAGTTTAGTACACAATACACATGTGTTATGAAATGTTTGCGTTTTCAACGTTTCACGATTTACTACTGTTTTGAAAAAATGGTCGTAATTTTATTAACAACCTTGGGCCCGACGAACTAGAAATTATTTTCTCTAAATTTCTTTTCGTGCTTTGATGAACATTATCCTTTTTTACCTTTACAGGAGTTCCCCGAGCACCGACTCAACTTCTTCCTGCTGCTCAAAGCCATCACCAAACACTGTTTCCCCGTCTATACGCAGTTGTCAGCGGCTCAGATGAAGTTGATTATCGACAGCATCGTCTGGGGCTTCAAGCACAGCATGAGGAATGTGGCTGAAATTGGTTGGCGTTGTTGTTGTTGTTGTTGTGGTTGTTACTGTTTTTTGTTGTTGTTGTTGTTGTTTGTCTTGTTGTTGTTGTTGTTGTTGTTGTTGTTGTTGTTGTTGAGTTGTTGTTGGTTGTTGATGTTGTTGATGCTGTTACTAAAGGTCTGGAGATCCTCTTCCAACTGCTGCTCAACATGAACGTCAAGGGTCAGGCAACGGATCAGTGGACCCAGCAGTTCTACCAGACACACCTCATCTCACTTATGGAACATCTGCTATCCGTCGTCACCGACAGTTCGCAGGCGCAAGTCGCTGGTTAGACTGGTTTTCTCGTTTAATAGTCTTCAATAACTCCTTTAGGTCAGGGCACAAACGAACGAGAAGGGGAGGGAAAAGTGGAATTCCCCCCTCATTGACTGTTTCAAAAAGTAGAGTTTGCTCATTAAGGTGTGAGGTAGTAGGGAAAATGGCCTGAAAACTGCCCATTCCCCCTCTTTGACGAAATTCCCCTCCCTTCGGGGAGGGGGGAGGGGCGGGGGGATAGCTCGTCCGCCAGTGGGCCAGAGGTAGGGTGAGGAAATTTAGTCAGGTAAGAAAGACTGAACACCCTGAACTACTTGACTAAATACAGTAACTTTTTAGGTCTAACGTTCCATTTCTAGGTCTAACGTACTACTTCTATTTCTAGGTCTCACGTACTACTTATATTTCTAGGTCTGACGTACTACTTCTATTTCTAGGTCTAACGTACTACTTCTATTCCTAGGTCTAACGTTCTACTTCTATTTCTAGGTCTAACGTTCTACTTCTATTCCTAGGTGTAACGTTCGTCTAGTAATTTCCAGGGCCAACGTTCTACTTCTATTTCTAGGTCTAACGTTCTATTTCTAGGCCCAACGTTCTACTTCTATTTCTAGGTCTAACATTTTCTTCTATTTCTAGGTCTAACGTTCTACTTCTATTTCTAGGTCTAACGTTCTACTTTTATTTCTAATTATAAGTCTAACGTTCTACTTCTATTTCTAGGTCTAACGTTCTACTCCTATTTCTAGGTCTAACGTTCTACTCCTATTTCTAGGTCTAACGTTCTACTTCTAGGTCTAACGTTCTACTCCTATTTCTAGGTCTGACGTTCTACTTCTATTTCTAGGTCTAACGTCCTACTTCTATTTCTAGGTCTAACGTTCTACTTCTGTTTCTTGGTCTAACGTTCTACTTCTATTTCTAGGTCTAACGTTCTATTTCTATTTCTAGGTCTAACGTTCTACTTCTATTTCTAGGTCTAACGTACTACTTCTATTTCTAGGTGTAACGTTGTATTTCTAGGCCCAACGTTCTACTTCTATTTCTAGGTCTAACGTTCTACTTTTATTTCTAATTATAAGTCTAACGTTCTACTTCTATTTCTAGGTCTAACGTTCTACTTTTATTTCTAATTATAAGTCTAACGTTCTACTTTTATTTCTAATTATAAGTCTAACGTTCTACTTCTATTTCTAGGTCTAACGTTCTACTTCTATTTCTAGGTCTAACGTACTACGCCGAGATTCTGGCGGCCATGTTCTCGGCGATCGAAGACGAGAAACGTGTGGCCGTGCCGCTGAACCCATCGGATCCGACCCAGTCGAACGTGGATTATGTGTACCAGTACGTCGGCAATCTGCTCAAGACCGCCTTTCCGCATCTCACTGAGTTGGTCAACTGGTTTTCGGATTTATGTCCCATATCATCATTAAAAAGTTGAATGTACGAAATCATTAGTTGGCTTGGCGGAATTTTTCCATTTTTCGTTTTTTAGATGGTCCCAGTCATAGAAATTTTTGGAAAACGAAAAATGGGAGTTTACCGCCAACGCCAACTAATAATTTTGTACATTCAACCCCTTATTAATGATATGTGACACGTTCGATCAGTCTGAGAAAATTTTGTGAAAAATAAAAAAAAATCCATTAACTCAAGTCAAGTCAAATCAGTTTAATCGCTCACGCAGTCACTCACTCACTCACTTACTCACTCACTCACTCACTCATTCACTCACTCACTGATTTCAGTGACCAAATACGCGTGACGATCGAGGGCTTCTACAGTTTCGACAACGACACGGTACAACTGAAACATCACCTTCGGGACTTTCTCGTACAGATCAAGGTTTATTTTACAATCATTCACTTGCTCAATCACTCACCCAGTCCAGCGCATTCTCACGCACGCACTCAACTAATCTGACCCATTCGAACTCCCACTGACTCACTCTCTCATTTACTCAATCAATCAATCACTCACACCCTCACTGATTTACTCACTCACTGTCTTACACTCCCACTCTCACTCTTTCCATCATTCACTAACTCACTCACTCACTCACTACCTCACGCACGCACTCATTCACTCACTCATTCACTCACTCACTCACTCACTCACTCATTCATTCACTCACTCACTCACTCACTCCCTCACTTACTCACTCACTCACTGCAGGAATACACGGGCAACGACACGTCCGATTTGTTCCTGGAGGAACGCGAGAAGGAGATTCGGGAAGCGCAGGCCGCGAAGAAAGAGGTTAACTTTCAATAATTTTTATTTTTACAAATAAAAACAATTTTACTCAATAACTTTAGTTTTTGCTTTACTTATCCTTTACGAAAAAACGATTTTAATTCCATTCCTCAATAAATATGACTGTTCGCTATTTTTCAGTCATTTTTATTTATTTTATCTTCAGTTCACCTGTTTTTCTTATTATTTCGTTTTTTTATAAATTTTTATCATCGTTTTCCAAGAAAGAAAACGAGGTAGTTAACTGGGGCTGCAATGAAAAAAATGCTTACTCATCCACTCACTCGCTCACTCACACTCATTCACTCACTCACTCACTCACTCACTCACTCACTCACTCACTCACTCACTCACTCACTCACTCATTCATTCACTTACGACCCACTCATCCACTCGCTCACCCAGTCGCCTACTCACTCACTCACTCGCCCACTCCTCCACCCACTCACTCACTCACTCACTCATCCACTCACTCACTCACTCACTCACTCACTCACTCACTCACTCACACTCACTCACTCACTCACTCACTCACTCACTGCAGGTACCTGGTCTGCTAGCCGGTTCCCTGGCCTCGGATGCCGTTATGTGCGATGACGATGTACAAACGGAATCGATAGCCAGTTGATATATGCGTATGCTGTCTTTGGATTGATTGATTATTTGATTGATTGATTGATTGAAGATTGATTGATTTGAAATAATAATTATTTGATTGATACATTGATTATTTCGTTGATTGATGGATTGATCGATTGATTGAATATTGAATTGATAATCGATTGATTGATCCATTGCCTAATTCGTTGATTGATGGATTGGTTAATTCGTTGATTGATGGATTGATTGATTAATTGATTTATTGATTGATTGACTGATTGATCCATTGCCTAATTCGTTGATTGATGAATTGATTAATCGAATCCAATGTGATCCCCGGGGATCGACTGGAAATACCCCATCACAATTTTTGTCGAACTGTTTTTATGGATATGCTAATTGGCGAGAAATACAGAGTTTTGCCAAACTTTTCTAAACGCGTTTGTAAGTGAAACTTACCTATATTGTGAAACTTATTGACCCGAATATTTTGTCGTTTTCGTGTCGCAAAAATTCATCATTCTCATATTTTTCGTGTTTTTTTGTCTTTGTGTTACAACTGCTGCCCCCTACCAGTACATTGTATTCCTCTTCGCGCACTTTACAACTTATTGTAGTCCGTTCTTATCACTGCTGGTCAATTATTGTTATAAAATACATGTTTTCGTTTTTTTTTCTTCGAAAATCCAACTTTTTTGTCGCGGATTTCTTCACAGGTTTTTAATACAATACCATTTTTAGAGACTGTGTTTCACTAAAGAAGGCAAATGATGTCCTTGAGGATCTTTTTTAATTTTCATGTTTTTCTGTCGTGATTATATTCTTTGTAAAATATCAGAATTAAGTTTTTAAACACTGCGATCATATAAATGTCTTATTCATGATTATCAAAAATTGCGATTTTTCGTTTTATGCGATTATTGATTTTTTTAGTTATCAAAAATTGCGATTTTTCCACGTTATGCATGAACAATGGAATCCTGCTTACATTCTTGCTTGCGGCGGCCCCCATCCGTATTTTCCGATTTCACCACCCCATATGACTCTCATTCGAATATTGTTGTATTTTTGAGAAATTTTGTTGATAATTTTTTCGTTTATCCCCGTGTCATTACGTGTCTTCGTTGTTGTTAAAATCACCCGCGTACTCATTCACCTAAAATATACCATTGTATTGAATCATTATGTTTATGCTGAAATTTTTCCGGGCGTGCGATTTTTTTTAAAACAATACTAATTGTAAGAAGAATGCAAATTTTAACAAAAAAATCAAGTTTTTTTGAAAATTTCAAAAATTAGTTTTTTTTTGTATTTTTTGGTTTTCTGAAAAAAATTTCACGTTCCGCCAATGATTTTTAATACAAAACTCGGGTAGTGTAATTGGCTCTCCGCACCGAATGATTGTGTATAAAAAAAACGATTGATTGATTAGTTAATTGATTGATTGTTTTTTCTCTCGTGTAATTTTTTGTGATTGATTTTTTTGTATTTTTCTCTATGTGAGTGTTATTTTCTCACGCCAATGTGTCTGATTCAAATGTATGATTTTTTATGTTCTTTTTTGACTGTGGTATCATTCAAGCTTCGTCAGAGATTCACCCAAAAAAGTTGAAATTGTTACTGAAGTAGCGTTATTTCGCGCGCTTTAAAATTCGAACCATTTCGACAAAAATTTCGAAAAATTAAATTAAATATCAAATTTTGACGGAAGTTTGATGAGTGAGAATTGTGTTTTATATTCCGAGTGACTTTGTCAATTTTTTTCTTCCATATGCTCGTAGAAACCTGTATTTCGAGATAACTGTAAGACTGTTTTAGTATGAACATTTGGAAGTAGTAGAAAAATATAAAAAGCTATGGTATACATCTGAGAATACTTTTATACTTTTTGCCGTATTTTCGTGTGAAATCCTGTAGGATTCCATTCATTTGTGAATGCGAAATGATTTGTGTCGAAAAGCCGAGTTTTGTATGGATATTTGGTCAGTCGATTGATTGGTTGATTGATTGATTGATTGATAGGTAAACTGATTGATTTGCTGAATGATTATTACTGAATCAATTTTGAATTATCTGACTGGTTGATTGTATTTGATTGACTATGATTGGTTTGCTGAATGAGAATGAGTATTGAATTTTTGATTGATTTTTTGTCGGAATGTCTGCCAATTGGTTAACTGATTGATTTCGTGATTGGTTGATTACTTGATTAATTGATTGAATTAAGGATTGCCTGTTTTTTACTGATATCATGATTTATTGATTTCTGATAATGATTTATGTTCGTTATATCAAGTTTAGTTGATATGAATGTTTATTGATTGAGTTATTGATTGATTTTTATTTTGAATGCTATAATGTTGGTGTGACTGAGAGTATGATTGTTTTTGCTTGTCACAAGGATTGAATGATTTTTTGTCATCCTTGTTTTTTTTGCCGGTTTTTTTTCAGTAGCTGTTTTTTTAAATCACATATTCGTTATCTACGTTTAACCGTTGGGCTGAAGTCTAATATTGATTTTTTACCCTTCTAATTGATTGATTAATATAAGTTCTGATTAATTGATTGATTGGTTGAATGAAGTTCTGATTGATTGGTATGATTTGTGTTTGATTTTCTTGTATTAATTGACTGTATTGTCTGTCTGTTTGTTTGTTTGTTTGTGGTTGATAATTGAAAAAATAGTGTGAATGGTTCCTATTGATTTGAGTGTGGTTTTAGTATAATTCCATGTCATTATGGTTGTTTAGAATTGTTAATTGTTGATAGTTTTCTTCACTTCGAGAGATTCTGCACCAACCATAAAGATTGATTGATTATTTGTCTGCCTGATTGTTTAATTGAATGA
Organism: Daptonema setosum; assembly: GCA_964036265.1. NCBI lineage: Eukaryota > Metazoa > Nematoda > Chromadorea > Monhysterida > Xyalidae > Daptonema > Daptonema setosum. The sequence goes on along the minus strand of OZ038448.1, from coordinate 24,985,830 downwards.
CTGATTGTATGTGTGATTGAATGTTTTTACTTTGCATGATTGAATCCGTTATGATTGTATTATTATTTTTATTTGATTATTAGACTAAATTTGAATTCGCGCTATAATAATACTATTTTGTATTGCTTATGTCTACATAGGACACGTGTAATCCCACCTAATTTGAAAGTTTTTGAAGAAAATTTACAAATGAATAGAAATGAAAACAGATGAAGAAGTATTGAACGCGACTCAAGAAATTTTCACAATAGTAGTGTAGTGACTGTTACTACAATAAAAACATAATTCGACTGTTATTACAAAAAAAATCATAATTAGAAAAAGGGGCGCGCATTCAAATCCAGTCTTATAATCGAATATAATTGTTATATCTTGTGTTTACCCACCGAATATTCATTATATTATGAATATTCTTATCATTATTATTGTGTATTATTATTATCATCATTATTACGTTCACTGTACCATCTATTACGCATACTCGGTCCATTGGCTAGTTGGTTGGTTATTGATATGCTGGCAGAACAAATGAAGGAGCGTTCACACAAACATCGAGTGCTGGGACAGTTAATTAATTAGTGAAAGAAACTTAAATATTAAAATTATTAAATTACATTAAATTATTGCCATGATAAAACAATCTTCCATTCACATTCAAAGTAGCAACAGTCAAGTATATAAATTAAAAACTAGAAAATCTTGTTTGAGTCCTTAATTTTACGGTACCGTCTCCACTAACGGACGAGAAGAGGAGGGGAAAGCGGAATCCCCCTCTTTGGTGGTTTCAAAACGTAAAGTTTGTTCCCAAAAATGTGGTAAAGTGTCGTGTCTCCATGACTTCAGTTCAGTTGATGAAAATATACAAGTAAATATAGAAAAAAATACAAGTAACAATGAGAAAATACAAGTAAATAAAAAAAAAATACAAGTAAATAATGAAAAAATAGAAGTAAAAAATGAAAAAATACAAACACCAATGATATTGAGATGCGATTTCGGGCCAGACCAGAATCAGATTCTCAAGATCTGAAACTCACTCACTCACTCACTCACTCACTCACTCACTCACTGACTTACTCGCTCATTTTATGACTATTTGAAGAACTGTGAAACTGAACAAGAGATATTGATTGTCTTCATATTTGTCTTTTGACGTATCGCCTGGGGGGAAAAATTGTTTTGTCAACATAAAGTTTGAGCATGGTTTTGTGAAAATCGCGAGTTTGAGTATTTTTTGAGCGTCAAAGACTAATGAAACAGAGTTACTACAAAAAATACTGCCTTACTTGTGGTCTGTGAAAAACCAAGGACCTGAACTTCAAAAAATAATGATCTTTTATTCCGTGCTCTTAGTCAACAAGCTCCCCTGTCGAGGCTCATGCGCCGACGGTACTACACAACGATTTGGTTTTATTAACTAGCACAGTGTTTGAAACATGATTGCTTGATTAGCAACTCAATGACAGTGGCTGTCGTTACCCCCTCATTTGATCAGCGTTTTGCCTCAGCTCTCAGAGTTTTTATCAGAAAGATATTTATTATGGATATGAGACATGAACGAAATATTAACAATTATCAAACCAATGTCATTGGTTGTCGTTACCCCGCAAAAAGAGCAGAGTTCCACTACCGCCTTTTCAGAGATGATGAAAAGAAAACTTATATTGTAAGTGAAACGTAAGCTGTGAATGCTCTACTGCCTTCAACACTGAAATGGTTGTCGCTGGTATTAGGCGCTATGACTGATTTGAATAAAAAATACATTTTTATGTCAATAAATACACTGTTACGAATGCTGAAAGATTAATCTGACTTATAACAAATCAACTCACTCACTCAACTCACTCACTCACTCACTCACTCACTCACTCACTCACACTCACTCACTCACTCACTCACTCACTCACTCACTCTCACTCACTCACTCACTCAACTCCTCACTCACTCACTCACTTCACTCACTCACTCACTCACTCACTCACTCACACTCACTCACTCACACTCACTCACTCACTCACTCACTTCACTCACCACCACTCACTCACTCACTCATTCACTCAATCACTAACTCACTCACTCACTCACTCACTCAATCACTCACTCACTCACTTCACTCACTCACTCACTCACTCACTCACTCACAATCACTCACTCACTCACTCACTCACTCACTCACTCACTCACTCACTCATACTCACTCACTCACACTCACTCACATCACTCACTCACTCACTTCACTCACTAACTCACTCACTCACTCACTCACTCACTCACCCACTCACGAACTTTCCGAACTTTCCGAATTTTCCGAACTTTCCGAACTTTCCCGAATTTTCCGAACTTTTCCGAACTTTCCGAACTTTCAGTTTATCATAACTGACTAGACTGGCTCACTCACGCACACTCACTCACTCACTCATCTCACTCACTCACTCACTCACACTCACTCACTTCACTCACCCACTCACGAACTTTCCGAACTTTCCGAATTTTCCGAATTTTCCCGAACTTTCCGAACTTTCCGAATTTTCCGAATTTCCGAACTTTCCGAACTTTCAGTTTATCATAACTGACTAGACTGGCTCACTCTCACTCACTCACTCACTCACTCACTCACTCACTCACTCACTCACATCCACTCACGAACTTTTCCGAACTTTCCGAATTTTCCGAACTTTCCGAACTTTCCGAATTTTCCGAATTTTCCGAACTTTCCGAACTTTCCGAACTTTCAGTTTATTATAACTGACTAGACTGGCTCACTCACGCACACACTCACTCACTCACTCACTCACTCACTCACTCACTCACTCACTCACACTCACTCAACTCACTCACCCACTCACGAACTTTCCGAACTTTCCGAATTTTCCGAATTTTCCGAACTTTTCCGAACTTTCCGAATTTTCCGAATTTTCCGAACTTTCCGAACTTTCAGTTTATCATAACTGACTAGACTGGCTCACTCACGCACACTCACTTCACTCACTCACTCACTCACTCACTCACTCACTCACTCACTTCACTCACTCACTCACTCACCCACTCACGAACTTTCCGAACTTTCCGAATTTCCGAATTTTCCGAACTTTCCGAACTTTCCGAATTTTCCGATTTTCCGAATTTCCGAACTTTCCGAACTTTCCGAATTTTCCGAACTTTCCGAACTTTCCGAACTTTCAGTTTATCATAACTGACTAGACTGGCTCACTCACGCACACTCAATCACTCACTCACTCACTCACTCACTCACTCACTCACTCACTCACTCACTCACTCACTCACTCACTCACTCACACTCACTCACTCAC
>OZ038448.1:24956247-24981247 GCA_964036265.1 Daptonema setosum | reverse complement strand
GGGAAGCACCAAAATCGCGGCCATGAGCGCGCAAAGTTTTAGTAAACAAAATGTTTCAAGGCATGCATTTATCAGGGTCATAAATTATGCAGTATAATAGTACATAGGTACGCACTCACTCACTCACTCACTCACTCACTCACTCACTCACTCACTCACTCACTCACTCACTCACTCACTCACTCACTCACTCACTCACTCACTCACTCACTCACTCACTCACTCACTCACTCACTCACTCACTCACTCACTCACTCACTCACTCACTCACTCCCTCACTCACTCACTCACTCACTCACTCACTCACTCACTCACTCACTCACTCACTCACTCACTCACTCACTCACTAGTCACTACACTCACAGGATCCAGCTCAATCTTCATACGCGATGTGAAATGCAATCGTCGACGTTTCTCCTGTTGTTGTTCTTGTTGTTTGATTCTTTTCGTTTCTTCATTATTATCATTATTATTGTTATTCTGATCCACTCTCGGATGGTACTGGGAAGAACTGGGATTATCAGTGGGATTATCCTCGGAATCCGAGATCCGAGGTGCCGTGAGTATATGTTGTAATAAGGCAGGTCCCGGTCGACCGACCGTATGAATACCCTTGATCAGGTCACAACCCACGAAACTCCGCACCTTGTGCGTGGGATGGTTGGCGGACTGTTTCTCGAAGACTAGTTGCATAACTGACTGATTGAACTGCAAAATTGTAGAAAAAATAAAAAACTGCAAAAAACAAAAAAAAATCTCAAAAAAGAAATTAGATGATATGAGGTTGAAAGTAGCTGCTCGACGGTATAAATACCCTTTATCAAGTCGCAGCCCAAAAAAATGCTGGTTGGATGGTTGTTAAAAAATCTTAAATGCGGGAATACTGCAAGAATTTATTGTTTTAAAAAGTGCAGAAGAAGCTAGAATATGTTGTAATAACGCAGGTCTTGGTCGACAGACAGTATGAATCCCCTCTATCAGGCCCACAAAACTCCTCAATTTGTGAGTAGGATGGTTGATCAAAAATAACGGCCAATCTTTCGCCGAAAGGCGGAATCGATGAAACACGTATGAATCCACAACTAAATACATACTGCATCTCTTTCACTCACTTACTAAATCTTTTACTCACTCACTCACTTACTCGCTCACTCACTCCCTGGCTTACTCACTCACTCACTCAGCTCACTCACGTATAGCGTGGCAGAAAGTTTTCTATTGATTATCATGCTTCAATCAAAAATAACAGCCAATGCTTCGCCGAAAGGCGGGATCAATACCGTTGAGGAAAGCAGGTTTGTATACTGTACATAAATCCACTACTACATACTGCATCTCTTTCACTTACTTACATACTCACTCACTCACTCACTCACTCGCTCACTGGCTTACTCACTCAGCTCACTCACTCACTCACTCACTCACTCACGTGGCAGAAAGTTTTCTATTGATTCTCATACATTAATCAAAAATAACAGCCAATTTTTCGCCGAACGGCGAAATCGATACGGCGAAGGGAACTCGTTTCAGCTATAAATAATACCCATGATTTTCTTTTCATCAAGCGAAATTACCGTTACCACGACAATAGGGAACCGGATCCAGATATAATAGCCTTTCTAGGGTTTATAGCCTATCCATGGTTTCTTGTTAGTAAAAAACTTTTTGGCGCGCAGTTTATATTCAAATCTGGTTTTTTGGCGCGCGTTTCATTTTTTTCAAAAATAATTGGAAAACTTCAGAATATTTCTATTCTATTTGATTTTCTATTCATCAAACCGAAATTACAGTTACCATGACAATGGAAAACCGGAGTTGTCCGAATGTGGTGTATTTAGCTTCTCCTCAATAGATTTTGTTATTTTGAAATTATTTCTATGAATTAGGATATATTTCTTTGAAATCTCAGAATTAGGAATCAGAATACCAATTCACATTCCTTACTTTTATATGTACGATGTTTGCACATTGGCTGACCCGTATTTCAATGAAAGAAGAGAGAAAGAACATATTTGGTAAGAAACGGCAACCAGCGTTTATCTGAAGGAAGCCCGTACAATTACTAACCGGTTTACTCAAACCAATAAAAACTCAGAGCAAGAAACAAAAGTCACCGACTGACTTACATGTCCCCAATAGGAGGCAGCAAATCTTAAAAGAATCTAGCCTTTCTAGAAATTGGAGAATAAAAAATGTGTAGAATAGAAACTTCTACAGCCCAGCCGCTAAACCATAATCTAGTCTCAGGTGAACGGCCAACAGTGTATTGCCACGTGTGCTAGAGGTCTTTGATTTTAGAATCAACGTTTTTAATAACGACAATTCAAATTCAACATTTCACCGAGCATGCATCCGTAAATACGTTCAGAGGGGAAAACCAGTCTTACAATAATCAATTAAATACATCCAATACAAACATAATCGAACGAGTAGTCATTCACATCATACATAAATTATTTTATGACAAGTTGAAAAATCCGAAATAAAAATTATGAAAATAAAAAATCAACAACGGTAAAATTAAAAAAAATGCTAAGTTCTATAATAGGAAGAAGAAGAATGATAACAATAAAAAACCAGTCTTACAATAATCAAATAAATACATCCAATACAAACATAATCGAACGAGTAGTCATTCACATCATACATTAACTATTTTATGACAAGTTGAAAAAGCCGAAATAAAAATTATGAAAATAAAAAAATAACAACGGTAATATTAAAAAAAATGCTTAGTTCTATAATAGGAAGAAGAAAAATGAGAACATCGAAAAAACCAGTCTTACAATAATCAAATAGATACATCCAATACAAACATAATCGAACGAGTAGTCATTCACATCATACATAAACTATTTTATGACAAGTTGAAAAATCCGAAATAAAAATTATGAAAATAAAAATATAACAACGGTAAAATTATAAAAATGCTAAGTTCTATAATAGGAAAAAGAAAAATGATAACATCGAAAAAACCAGTCTTACAATAATCAAATAAAGACATCCAATACAAACATAATCGAACGAGTAGTCATTCACATCATACATAAACTATTTTATGACAAGTTGAAAAAGCCGAAATTAAAATTATGAAAATAAAAAAAGAACAACGGTAAAACTTAAAAAAATGCTAAGTTCTATAATAGGAAGAAGAAAAATGAGAACATCGAAAAAACCAGTCTTACGATAATCAAATAAATACATCCAATACAAACATAATCGAACGAGTAGTCATTCACATCATACACTATTGTATGACAAGTTGAAGAATCCGAAATAAAAATTATAAAAATAAAAAATAACCACGGTAAAATAAAAAAAATGCCAAGTTCTATAATAGGAAGAAGAAAATGAGAACATCGAAAAAACCAGTCTTACAATAATCAAATAAATACATCCAATACAAACATAATCGAACGAGTAGTCATTCACATCATACATAAACTATTTTATGACAAGTTGAAAAATCCGAAATAAAAATTATGAAAATAAAAAAATAACAACGGTAAATTAAAAAAATGCTAAGTTCTGTAATAGGAAGAAGAAAAATGAGAACATCGAAAAAACCAGTCTTACAATAATCAAATAAACACATCCAATACAAACTTATAATCGAACAACAAACCAGTAGTCAATCACACACACTATTGTATGATCAAACATTATGACTCATATATGTATGGCAAATAAACACCAGGCTTTGTTATGTATTACTTACGATAGCGCGATCGTGTAATACTAGCGGACGAGAAGGGGTGGGAAAAGTGGATTCCCTCCTCTTTAACGTTTTCAGAAAGTATAACTTGTTTCTTAAGAGGTAGGTAAAAAGAACTGAAAACCATCAATTCCCCCCTCTTTGAGGAACTTTCCCTCCCATCGGAGGATGGGCTCGTTCGCCGGTTAGGTCGTGTACACTGGCTGGAGTCAACCCTCCAAAAGAGGGGAATCTTCCCAAAGAGAGGAGAATTGGCGAAAATTAAGCCATTTTACCTACACTTCAAAGAACAAATTCTACTTTTTGAAAACACCAAAGAGGGGGAATTCCCCTTTTCCCACCCCTTCTCGTCCGCCAGTCAAGTCGTGTAATACCACAGCGATTTATTCCACATGCAGACCGAAAAAAAGTGGGCGCAAATGCATAAAAACTTGCTTTAACGACATACAATACACAAATATGTACTTGGTATCGACAATATTTGCTATCGAGATGCAAGTAGTCAAAAAGGGCGGTTTCGGGATCATTTTACCTTTACCGTAAGACTGGACCCTTGTTCAATTGGACCACAATTTTTATGTAACGTTTGGACCCATATTTCTGACCAAAACAACTTGTGCGATTCTGACCTAAATTTCAAATTGTGAAGTGTTTCAAGGAAGAGGATTTGTAGTGATTGTGAAAGTGATTGTACATTTAATCGACCATCCTTCCTTCGTACATTAATTTACCCTCTTGTGAAACTGTTTCCCCTATATGTTACCCAATATGAGCTAGAAAAGTGGAATTTACCTATGTCCAATGCCATCCTAAGTATAATGCAGTAAAGTAGACAGTCAGGAAGAAAAATCGATTTTGGGTCCAATCGAACTTGGAACCGAACGAACCAGACCTTTAAGAAACGGTGCATTTCTTCAAACCTCCCAAAAGGGGTGAATTCCACTCCCCCCTCTCTTCTCTCGTCCGCCAATGGGCTTGGCACAAAAAGAATCATGAATGGAATAATCGACTATAACAACAGAGAGGGCTTTTTCCCTTGTGGAAAAATCTTTCTTGAGTGATTCATTAGCGGACGAGAAGGGGGGAGAGTGGAATTCCCCCTCTTTGGCGAGTTTCAAAAAAAGCAGTTTATTCCCTAAGGCAGTGGTAAAATGACCCGAAATCTTCAGATTCCACCTTTTTGACGAAAATCCCCTCCCTTTGTAGGATTGGCTCGTCCGCCAATGACCTGACTAATAAAGAGTGAGACATTAAAAAGTGCAAATTGTCTGTACTGGCACAAAAAGAATCAAGAATGAGAGAATCGACTATAACAACGGTAGGGGTGTTTTCCTAGTTTCATATATATGGGAAATTTTTCTAAGGACCGCATATTCAACGTGTTCTTAGAGGCAGTCTTCTAATCCTCACCTTTATTAGTCATTCCGCACTGGCGGACGAGCTAATACTCCAAAGGGAGGGGAATTTCTCCAAAGAGGGGGGAATCGGAAGTTTTCAGACCATTTTACCTACACCTTAGGGAACAAAATCTACGTTTTGAAATCGCCAAAGAGGGGGAATTCCACTTTTCCCACCCCTTCTCGTCCGCTAGTGGTGGATCATTAAGATTGATCCCTAGCGCCAACTGGCGGACGAGCCAAATTCCCAAAGGGAGGGAATTTTCTCAAAGAGAGGGGAATCTGTTATTGGGCCGTTTAATCTATATTTCAGGGAAAAAATTGCCCTATCAAAAAACTATTGGAGAAAGGGGAATTCGACTTTTCTATTTCTTTCTCGTCCGCTTCTGCCTATGAGTCACCACACAATGATCATTAAATCAAGATCAAGGTGGTATTGTTAAATGCGGAAATAACATGTACATACATACATAGAATGGGCTGGGGTTATAATTTGGGTAGGATACTATAATATCCTTTCCCCATGTGAAGAAGAGCAGTGAAGCAGAAGAAATTCCCCTATATCAAGATGAAGATGATGATTTTCATGATTTTCATCTGACATCTGAGGATTTTCAAAGAATGAATTAGTGAGAATGTTTTATGAACCATAAACAACATACTAAATAACAAATGAAAATTACTAATTGAACAACACAAATAAAAATTACATTGATAATTAATTCGTGCAGGAAATTGAACTAATGCCGTTCAAAACAGCTTAGTTAAATTTCTCTCGAGGCTAAGTACAAAAACTGGCCGAAAACTGCGTTCCAAGGGTCAATAGGTCAAAACCTAACACCTCATCCGTAGGCTATCAACCCTTTATTTTCATTCCTTCTTCATATTCTCAATGAAATCAGGCAGGGCAGGCTAACGTCAATATTAGCCTAACATAATAGCATTTTATACGTTCAAGCAAGGCAAATCAGGGCAGGGTCGCTAGCACCTGGCTGCCCTTATAAGTGACCACCCTATAATTAAGGTTGCATAACAACAGCAGACATCACCTTATTTACACACTGAAGGTCAATATAACGGATATTATGCCGTTAGAGAGACATGCCTACAAACACTAGAGGACGAGAAGGGGTGGGAAAAGTGGATTTCCCCCTCTTTGGCTGTTTCTTAAAGTAGAATTTGTTCCCTAAGGTGTAAGTAAAATGGCCAAATTTCTGCCGATTCCCCCCTCTTTGGGAAAATTCCCCTCCCTTTGGGGGTTTAGGTCGTCCGCCAGTGCCTACAAATAGTGATAATACTATAAATCCCTAGCGGACGAGGGGAGAACGAAAAAGTGAAGTTCTTCCCTATTTGGAAGTTCTTAGAGTTAAATCTGTTCTATAAGGTAAAGGTAAAATGGTCTGAAAACTGCCAATTCCCCCCTCTTTGGCAAAATTCCCCTCCCTTAGGAGGATTGGCTCGTCCGCCAGTGGCTGACACATACATAATTAAGGTTGCATAACCAACAGCAGAGCGGAGAACGAAATCGCCCATTTACCCATTAGAGGTCAATATAACGGATATTATGGCATTAGAGAAAAATGCCCACAAATATTGCAAATACTGAAAAACAGCAAATTTTGCAAATACGACAACTCTTGCAAATACTATGAATATATCAAGAACTGCAAATATTGCACTGACACATACACTGTACATAATTAGGGTTGCATAACAACAGCAGAGGAGAGGCCGAAATCACCCATTAGAAGTCAATATAACGGATATTATGGCTTTAGAGAAATATGCCCACAAATATTGCACAATATAGCAAAAAAGCAACAGGCGCAACTAATTAACGCCATACTTGTATATCGGGAGTATCAAAGAGTGATGGAAACATCCTTGACTGGCTGGCTGGCTGACTGACTGACTGACTGACTGACTGACTGACTGACTGACTGACTGACTGACTGACTGACTGACTGACTGACTGACTGACTATGTTAAGCGCTAAACATACCCTTTTAGCCTGAAAAACATACCAATTTGTCTATTTTCAGTTCGCATCTATACGATTTGGCGAAAAAGGAACTGACCAACTGAAACGATACGAAACAACACCAAAATGACGAAACCGAACACTTCTAAACAAATAATACAAATCCCGATGAACTCAAAACAAACATATGTATGAATGTTGAACACAATATGTTAACTGCTAATGCAAAGGTTTACAGGCATAAAAATCTGTGATTTTTCTACTAAAACTAGTTTTTTTGGGCATTTTCTCACTTTATTTAGTACCTGGATTCACTGGCGAACGAGCCAAAACTCCAAAGGGAGGGGAATTTCTCCAAAGAGAGAGGAATTATCAGTTCTCAGGCCATTTTACCTACACCTAAGGGAACAAACTCATCTTTTTGAAATTGCCAAAGAGGGGGGAATTCCACTTTTCCCATCCCTTCTCGTCCGCTAGTGCCTGGATGTAATTATCGTTTAACATCGATCAGATTTGAGTTTTATAGTAGTGAAAATAAGCCTTATGCTCCAAGATATTGGTTTTAGGTATTAAAAGAACGGTCCGAGTTTGATTCCAAGCCTTCACTTTTATTCCCAGCCTTCAGCGGCGATCTTCCGAACAAGAATGTAAAAGTATAATGCAAGATAGTAATGGACTAAATCTGCAATGGGTGTGTGTAAACATGTTCGAATATACTTTCGAGTAGGCTAAAGTCGCCATACCACTACTTTATAAATGTCAAAAAGAAGTGTCTGCTGAAGTGTTTCCGAAAAATCTACACAGGTAAATCGAAAAAAATGAAACATTACGAAACGAAAAATTCTATAACGGAACCCGACACCGAATTAACTATACGAAATTCAAACAAACACAAGATAAATATTTAGTCGGGCTCAGCCGTATTTGCTATTCATGTACGAAAATTTAATAAAAACATTTTCGCGACTAATGTTCAGCTGGGGAAAGTGTCAATAGAACTTTTTTTGGTAACTTCCAACAGGAGAGGTTAATTAATTGCTAGAAGTTCTTGATAACCCGTAATCTATAACTCTATAACGAAATTATTTTAAACGTGAAGTCCATAACTCATTCAAGGTTCCTTTTCAGTTGTTCCTTGTTGTCAAAAAACCTAATTCTGTGACAAAAAAAACTCGAAACTTTTGAAAGGAATTCAAACTGCGCATCGTTAACCCATATAGATTTTTCTCAGGAAAATTCCAAAGCGTGCAAAAATCAGTTTTGAATTTAACCTATGTACATGCAAAAAAAACTTTTTGGCTAACAAGAAATATCAAGCTATATCAAAGTCAAGTTTTGATCGGAATAACCGGTCATCCCGATCGTTTATAACAACTTAGACAATATTGAATAAACAGTGATTAACTTTCTTTTGTTAATAATAAACACTTTGTAGTAGTACGCGGTCAAGTGGATGGTCTCGGACAGTGGTCTTAAGAACAACAACAACAACAACAACAACAACAACAACAACAACAACAACAACAACAACAACAACGACAACAACAACAACAACAACAACAACAACAACAACAACAACAACAACAACACTAAATGCAACTGAATACATAGTGAGTCTTTCATTGAAATTAAGTCTGTAGATTTTAGGTGTACGCAAAACTTACATGATATGACATGACACTTACATGAATTCAATATTTTTTATGTACAAAACTTCGAGTACCTCAGTATCATTGGTTCTTTGTGAGATGGTGAATTCAAAATTCAGTAAACTTTTTTTGTTTTACTTAAGGGCTCCAAATGATATTGAATGAACGTAAAGCATCAAAAACTTACCTGAATTGTGAAACATTCCAACCAACATGAAGGTTTCACGAAGGTTAACGACTCTATTTGTCGGCAGTAAAAAGTATGTATCACATTACGAGTAAAAAAAATTATGTTGCGATTTCTGTCTCACTAACTCTCAATGGCTTATTTATTTTTTTTATTAATTTTATATTTTTTTATTACGTCACACATTTTCGCGCGCACACTGGCAGACAGACAGACAGACAGACAGACAGACAGACAGACAGACAGACAGACAGACAGACAGACAGACAGACAGACAGATAGACAGACATACATGTACTACTCAGCCAGCCTGACGGCTCAATAAATACATTTTTTCCGCGACTACTAACTACTTTAATTAGAATTATTACTATTTTCCTGAGTGTGAGCGCATATGTAGATTATCTCACTAGCGGACGAGGAGGGGTGGGAAAAGTGGAATTCCCCCCTCTTTGGCGGTTTCAAAAAGTAGAGTTTGTTCCCCAAGAAGTAGGTAAAATGATCTGAAAACTGCCCATTCCCCCCTCTCAGATTAAATTCCCCTCTCTTTCAAGGATCAGCTCGTCCGCCAGTGGATTATCTGATAAACAAATCTATCAATCAATAAATTCTCTCACCTAATCTACAAGTCTACTGCACTGGCGGACGAGCTAATCCTCCAAAGGCAGGGGAATTTCGTCAAAGAGGGGGGAATTGGCAGTTTTCAGGCCATTTTACCTACACATTAGGTAACAAATTCCACTTTTTGAAAAAGGCAAAGAGGGGGAATTTTACTTTCCCACCCTTTCTCGTCGGCCAGTGACCCAATCTACAAGTCTACCGAGCATTGATATATGAACTCGTTAGTTTAGTCAACCATGTCATGCATTGTCAATTGTCATACATATTAGGTCATAGTCAATCAGTCCATGATAAATAAATCTTGAGTTAAGCTCTTATATCTCCGGCTGAAAAAAATTGTAGAATTTTATCATCGAAAATTTTTTTTCGAAGTAGAACAGCCCAAAAACATCAGATTTTTCAAAGGAGAAATGACTGATTTTCGGTAAATTTTTCAAAAATTAATTATACGTTGCCGAAGCGAAAAAATCGGGCACAAAATGAGGCAAGAAAATAATAGTCAATTATTTACATGTACGTAGATATCGGATTTTGTTTACCAGAAAACCATTGGAAAACTGGTATGTTTACTATCAACTGTGGAATTATTTACTTTCAATTAGTTGCAGATACGGCACACTGTGATAGCATGTCAAGGTATTAAAAAACCATTGGAAAACTGGTATGTTTACTATCAACTGTGGAATTATTTACTTTCAATTAGTTGCAGATACGGCACACTGTGATAGCATGTCAAGGTATTAAAAAACCATTGGAAAACTGGTATGTTTACTATCAACTGTGGAATTATTTACTTTCAATTAGTTGCAGATACGGCACACTGTGATAGCATGTCAAGGTATTAAAAAACCATTGGAAAACTGGTATGTTTACTATCAACTGTGGAATTATTTACTTTCAATTAGTTGCAGATACGGCACACTGTGATAGCATGTCAAGGTATTAAAAAACCATTGGAAAACTGGTATGTTTACTATCAACTGTGGAATTATTTACTTTCAATTAGTTGCAGATACGGCACACTGTGATAGCATGTCAAGGTATTAAAAAACCATTGGAAAACTGGTATCAAAACATATGTAATACACATCGAAAAATCTAAAAAAAACATCAAAACATCAAACATAAACAACATAAAAAACATAAAAAACATTAAAACATACCATCAATACATAAAAACATCAAAAATAAAAAACATTGAAAAACTGGTATGTACATGTGTACTATGGAACTATTTACTTTCAATTAGTTGCAGATGCGGCGCACTGTTAGAGCATGTCAAAGTATCCAAACATCAGTGCTAGATAGGAGTACCTGTGGTGCAGTGGTTAGGCACGTCTGTCTACTGAACAGAAGGTCGTGGGTTCGAATCCTACCAGGATACACTTGATATTTTTCACTTTCTTGGTTGACACAAAAACACATTCAGCACATTCAAACACTCACGAATTCTCCGACAAACACACGAATGATAAACTTCACACGTCTCATACAAATAACAAGCGAGTAAAAAAATGACAAATGAAAAAAATCCAAAATTTTACGTTAAAAAAAAACTTTTCACAACCACAAAAAAAACAAAAAAAACTCACCCGTTCATCATTGGTCGAAGCCATCGTTTGCATGTCATTGGTGCCCTGTAGTAGATCCGGAACAAAGGCATTCTGCGTGGCTTGAACTCGGGTGCCCGTGGTAATCGGAGGTGGTTGAATCGTGTTGTCCGGTGGCAGCGATACCGCTCGTTCACGACGTGCCTGCAATAACATTTTTGTAACAACAACAACAACAACATCAACAACAACAACAACAACAACAACAACAATTTTATAAGATAGCAGCAACAACAACAACAACAACAACAACAACACCAAATTGGATGGTGTTGTCGGGTGGTAGTGATACCGCTCGTTCCCGACGTGCCTGTAACAACATTTTTGTAACAACAACAACAACAACAACAACAACAACAACAACAACAACAACAACAACAACAACAACAACAACAACAACAACAACAACAACAACAACAACAACAACAACAACAACAACAACAACAACAACAACAACAACAAGTTGGATGGTGTTGTCGGGTGGTTGCGATACCGCTCGTTCCCGACGTGCCTGCACTAACATTTTTGTAACAACAACAACAACAACAACAACAACAACAACAACAACAACAACAACAACAACAACAACAACAACAACCAAATCAGTGTTGTATTTTGTTATTCAAAATGAACTAGGAATAAAATAAATGTTTGTTCTAATCGTAATTTTTTTTACATTTAAAGGAACTAGGAAAGCCTTTAATGGAGAAGCTGAATCACATATTCAGACACTGATCTGACACTTCAAGTTGTCATCGAAACATTTCTGTTAGTGAATGATTTTTGATTAGTTTTCGACGAAAAACCATGAGAAAATAGTTGAATAAGCAAAACGAGTGAAACGATTCCCGAAAATGCTGCATTCGCACTAATAACTTGATAACACTTTTGCAAAGGAAGTGGGCTTTGAAGTATCCTAGACTCGACCAATCTACAACTCAACAAATTTCATTACAAAAACAGTACCGTATGTGTCAAAAAAAATTAAGAAAACTCACTCACTCACTCACTCACTCACTCACTCACTCACTCACTCACTCACTCACTCACTCACTCACTCACTCACTCACTCGAGCGCTCAGCCGTTTCTTCGACGTGATGGAGGGATATCTTCGGAAATTGTCGAAGACTTTGTTCATCTGACAGATGAAACAATGCTGATCCAAAATACCGGGCATTTTGGCGCAAAATTCAAATTTTTAAATCCAAAATAAATTTGTTCGTTAAATTATGTTGTTCAGATGATAACGATGGGACGGGCTAAAAACAATAGGTCATACTTCGAATAAATCACAGAAAAAATCAAGATATAAAAATGTGGCCAGATGAGATGAAACGTTAAAAGTTCATGCATGAGATTAGTGCGATAGGCAATAAATTAAATTTTTTTATTGTTATGCATAATGAACTAGGAAAAAATACAAACAACATCTGTTTATATCAACAAAACCCTACATTTTATAGCTATGTAACTCAATTATTTAGGAAACAACGATATCTTCAAGGACAAAATTCTAACATCACGATTCATCGGGACATTTTTCAGGATCCCTGCACCTTTTCAGAACTGTATTTATAATTCTTTTCGACTAATTTTTTTCTTTCGAAAAAAGTCATTCCGGACAGTTAGAAAAAAAATCTCATGTATGCAATTCTAGTCTCTTGATGAACTGAAAATGCTATCAATATTAGGTAGTATTCACAGCATTATTCAGTAGTACGCGAGTCGTGAAAAGCACTCATCAATAGATTCTAGTGCGTAGTGCTTAAATGATGGATATACGAAAACGGGATACTTAAATGAGACCACTAGCGGGCGAGAAGGGAAGGGAAAAGTAGAATTCCCCCCTCTTTGGCAATCTCAAAAGGTAGCGTTTGTTCCTCAAGGTGTAGGTAAAATGGTCTAAATCCCACTTCCCCTCTTTAAAAAAATTCCCCTCCCTTTGAAGGGTTAGCTCTTTCGCCAGTGCTATTACATAAAGTGTTGCCGTAAGGAATCAATAAAGTCGATATATAAAAGAATATTCCTCATAAAATTATGTTATGAGAAGTGGCGAAAAAAAACATACATAAAGTTGGCGCAATTCTGGAAGCTTCGTATTGATTGCTAAAGTTATACAGCGTAAATAAAGCGACGATTTCATCGAGCTTACATTAAGATAAACAACAATAAATGTGTCCAAGGAACCTCTTATTAATAATGCTTTTCATTCCAATTCAGGAAGCATGTGCTGTGGAGCACAGGACAACAAAAAATAGTAAACGTATATGGTACATATCGCTTTGAATCACTGGCGGACGAGTTAATTTCCCAAAGGGAGGGGAATTTCGTCAAAGAGGGGGGAATCAGCAGTTTCTAGACCATTTTACCTACACCTTAGGGAACACACTCTACTTTTTGAAACCGCCAAAGAGGGGGGAATTCCACTTTTCCCTCCCCTCCGCTAGTGCTTTGAATCACAAGTCGTCGAGAATAAAATCAGGATCATCATGGAATGATTATCAATGTTTTGATGGTAGGATGCCAGAATAGTTAAGTTTTGTAAAGAGTCAAGAAATAGGAAATGTTGACTGAAGTGAAGGAGAAAATAGCCTATAAACCAATGATAAAATGATGCGAAAACGTGACTAAATCAAACTGAATACATTAACTGCATATTGTAACAAGGCCTCTCCTAGATTTAGTCATTTAGTCATGGATCAATATTGCGAAATGAAGGGTATTTCATACGATAGTAATATGTAGTACTATACTACACACTACTAGAATACTATTACATAGTTAAAGGAACCTTTTCTGTGAGGTGAGAGAAAATAAACCAGCCTATAAACCAATAATGAAATGATGCTAAAAATGACTAAATCAAACTGAATACATTAACTGCATATGATTTGTAACAAGGCCTCTCCTTGATTTATTCATTTAGTCATGGATCAATATTGCGAAATGAAGGGTATTTCATGCGATAGTAATACGTAGTACTATACTACACACTACTAGAATACTATTACATAGTTAAAGGAACCTTTTCTGTGAGGTGAGAGAAAATAAACCAGCCTATAAACCAATAATGAAATGATGCTAAAAATGACTAAATCAAACTGAATACATTAACTGCATATGATTTGTAACCAAGGCCTCTCCTAGATTTAGTCATTTAGTCATGGATCAATATTGCGAAATGAAGGGTATTTCATGCGATAGTAATACGTAGTACTATACTACACACTACTAGAATACTATTACATAGTTAAAGGAACCTTTTCTGTGAGGTGAGAGAAAATAAACCAGCCTATAAACCAATAATGAAATGATGCTAAAAATGACTAAATCAAACTGAATACATTAACTGCATATGATTTGTAACAAGGCCTCTCCTTGATTTATTCATTTAGTCATGGATCAATATTGCGAAATGAAGGGTATTTCATACGATAGTAATATGTAGTACTATACTACACACTACTAGAATACTATTACATAGTTCAAGAAACCTTTTCTGTAAGAGGAGAGAGAAAATAAACCAGCCTATAAACCAATAATGAAATGATGCGAAAACGTGACTAAATTAAACTGAATATGATTTGTAACCAAGGCCTCTCCTAGATTTAGTCATGGATCAATATTGCGAAATGAAGGGTATTTCATACGATAGTAATTAATATGTAGTACTATACTACACACTATTAGAATACTATCACATAGTTCAAGAAACCTTTTCTGACAGGTGAGAGAAAATAAACTAAACTATGATGATGAAATGATGCGAAAAGTGACTAAATCAAACTGAACATGATTTGTAACAAGGCCTCTCCTAGATTTAGTCATGGTTCAATATTGCGAAATGAAGCCATTTCATACGATAGTATAATATGTAGTACTACATAGTACTACTATCGCATTCATGATTAACCAGGGAACGAAATTTGACAGTTCGCTTATTTTTTTGGGAAATAACACTACAGTGACTGGTTGGCTGACTGACGGACTGACTGACTGACTGACTGACTGACTGACTGACTGACTGACTGACTGACTGACTGACTGACTGACTGACTGACTGACTGACTGACTGACTGACCTGACTGACTGACTGACTGACTGACTGACTGACTGACTGACTGACTGACCTGACTGACCTGACTGACTGACTGACTGACTGACTGACTGACTGACTGACTGACTGACTGACTGACTGACTGACCTGACTGACTGACTGACTGACTGACTGACTGACTGACTGACTGACTGACTGACTGACTGACTGACTGGCTGACTGACCTGAGCTGACCTGACTGACTGACTGACAGACTGACTGACTGACTGACTGACTGACTGACTGACTGACTGACTGACTGACTGACTGACTGACTGACTGACTGACTGACTGACCTGACTGACCTGACTGACTGACTGACTGACTGACTGACCTGACTGACTGACTGACTGACTGACTGACTGACTGACTGACCTGACTGACTGACTGACTGACTGACTGACTGACTGACTGACTGACTGACTGACTGACTGACTGACTGACTGACTGGCTGACTGACCTGAGCTGACCTGACTGACTGACTGACAGACTGACTGACTGACTGACTGACTGACTGACTGACTGACTGACTGACTGACTGCCTGACCTGATTGGCTGGCTGACTGACTGACTGACTGACTGACTGACTGACTGACTGACTGAAATATCACTGCAGAAGACATTGAAATCAATCATAATACGAGAATAGTCATAAGACTGAAACATACAAATTCATAGGCATACATACAGGGTGGGCAAAAATAACTATACACTTGTTGGAGGTCAATTTCTCAAAAAATTATATTGAGTCTCATAAATATTATAAGTCATGTATGTACGTTGGTTTGTTGTACATGTCTTGTTTATTTATATTGATGTGTATGATAATTTTGTTGAGAAATTTCGCCTCAACAAATGTATAGTTACTTTTGCCCCACCCTGTATGTATGTGGTTTGGTTACCATAGGAATGACTTATGAATCATACATTTTATGCAAGCCAACAAAATAAGGGTTGATTTTTGTGAAAAATATCATGGTATTTAAGAATAGGGTCAGGCTAGAAATAGGCTAAACTAAAAAAATCGTGTATTTAGAAAACGATAATTTACAGTGACTACAGAAATTCTTTAATTTATTGAAAAAAAGGAAATATTAAAATCGGGTTGTAATCAGAGTTAGGCTAAATAAATAAATTAAAAAAATTATATTTATGGGACTAGAGTTGAGAGTACCCACATGAATTTCTAGAAAAAAGAATAGAAAATATTTTTTCGCGTGGGTTACTGAGTCAGGTGTGTATGTATGCCATTTCAATACTACATACCACGTTCAGAGTAAATACAATAAAATATGAATGTGATACATGTCTATGAGTATGACTCACCATATTTCGGTATCACTACTGATTAGAACTCTCTAGTAAATAACATGGCGAATATTTTGTGATAAAGCCAGTTTGGCAATTGATCAATAAGAGAAAGTTAGGATTATAAAATAGAAATTTGTGGCATTTCAATTGAATAGAAGATGTTGAATGCTTGCCGTCGTTTCGGGGATTTTTGGAATTTTTTCCAGTGTTAAAAAGATAGTGAGGGTGCATCCAGAGTAAAGCCCGTATGTTGTTTCTGCAAGCAAAAATCTTGCTCAAACCATTTGATAATGAAACATCATTAGCCTCAACTCAACTCGATTGCCGCCATAGTTTAACACAGTATAGCATGGGGTGACGATGATTGATATGCGTGTTAAACACTCATTGTCTGATGTTTTATTATCAGAAGTCTTGGGCGATGTTTTTGCTTGCAGAAACAACGTACGGGCTTTAAAAAGGAAATTAAAATTAAAAGTAAAAGGGTCATTTATTTGTGAAACATTTAAATGAAAACTTTTATTTCGTTCCTGGGAACTTTTCTCCGATGAAATATTTTACAGATTAATGACCCTTTTACTTTACATTTTACTTTCCTTGTTACTCTGAAAGCACCCTAAAAATAAAAGGAAATGAGTGATTAGCCTGTAAAACAAAACTTTTATTCGTATTTGAATGCAACTGAACGTGCACATTGGAGCGGATTTATGTGCCGACTATAAAAACGTATTGAAATGAAATCTGGGAATTCGGAGCAAAAACTCGTCGGACCGTTTCATTCAGCTAGAAAACAAGTTCACGACTAATAAAGCGTAGTTCCTCCCAAACCCCATCATTTCAACGTACACCGGTTAACTGAAACCGAAACGAAAAAAAACCGAAATTTCCAGTGTGAACCGAGGTAACCCTTGTTGAATCATCTTCAAAAATTGGTTCAAATGAGTTTTTTCAATCGAAATGACTGAAATATTTTTTTGCTGATTTTTCTTCGGGTTTTTTTTTATTTCGTTCTCGTTTCCAACAAGTTCACGACTCATAAAGCGCAGTTCCTAACCAACATTTCCGCATACAGCCGAAACGGAAAAAAATACGAAATTTAATATATTTCGAATGTTAAACATGTACGATTTCGAATGTTAAACATGTACATACGTAAGTATGAAGGAAATTAACTGTTGGCTCATCTGCATGAAAAAATTGTTCAATGAGTTATTTCAATCGAACTTACTGAAACAATTTTGTATTTTCTTCGATTCTTACTCGTTTCCAAAAAGTTCACCACGAGTCATAGAGTGCAGTTTCATGACTAAACGAGGTAACGGTCCATTGAATCCACTGGCGGATGGGCCAATCCTCTAAAAAAGGGTGATTTCTTCAAAGAAGGGGAAAAACTACCCGTTTTGAGGCAATTTTATCAGTACCTCATGGAACAAATTCAGCTTTTTGGAACTGCCAAAGAGGGGGGAATTTTGTATTTTTTTTTTCGTTTCGTTATCATTTCCAAAAAGTTCACCACGATTCATAAAGTGCAGTTTCATGACTAAACGAGGTAACGGTCCATTGAATCCAGTGGCGGAGCGGACGAGATAATCCTCCAAAGGAAGTGTGATTTCGTCAAAGAAGGGAAAAAACTACCCGTTTTGCGGCAATTTTACCTTTACCTTTACCTTATGGAACAAAATCCGCTTTTTGGAACTGCCGAGGTGGGGAATTTCACTTTTCCCACCTCTTCTCGTCCGCTGGAGATCGATTCGAAACGGGAGCACATAACTCACGAAATAACGGAAATCAAATATACCACACATGTGGAATGTGCAACACTGAATGGCGAAATTCGTTATGCGTACGTTTTTATCGAATTCACGGATGAGTGAATGAAATGTCGAAAGTTTTATATAACTCATGGATCAGTGAATGAAATAACAAAATATGTATGTGTAAGTTAATGATCTAAATATAACGGGCCCTATATCTGACAGAAGTGAGCAAAAGTGATACGGGAATTTCGATTTCTTGATTTTTTTCCTTTTTACGCTTGGAGTATTCGGATTTTTTCATGCCGTTGGGCATTTTTTCCGCTTGTTTCGACATATATATACGTTTTATAAAGTTTACGGATGAGTGATTGAAATAACAAATAATCCACAAAGAGCGAATTTTAGTTTTTTTCAACATGAAAAAAGTTCCTACATAACTATTCAAAATACATGGCAAGCACAAATATAATAGTAAAATAACAATTTTTTTAATATTTATTAACGTGTTGCACATGGATACACTAGCGGACGTGAAAGGGAAGGGAAAAGAGGAATTGCCTCCCTCTTTGGCAGTTTCAAAAAGTGCATTTTGTTCCTTAAGGTGTTGGTAAAATGGCATAAAACCTGCCGATTTCCCCTTTTAACTGCCAGTGCATGGATGACTATGTAGTTAAGGATAAATTACACCTGATTACGCAAATAAACATATATTTTGAATATGTATTACAATTTCCATGTATGTACATACAAATATTAAATATACATAAATAAATTAATCAGTAAAAAACGTAGAAATGCGCATGCCCCACATTACTAGCGGACGAGAAGAGGAGGGAAAAGTGGACTTCCCCCCTCTATGGGGGTGTAGAAAATTGAGTTTGTTCCTTGAGGGTATGTACGTAAAATGGTCTAATTTCTTCTGATTCTCCCCGTCTTCGGGTAAGATTCCCCTCCCTTTGAAGGTTTGGCTAATCCATCAGTGTACTACATACATACATCACTCGCTACATTGAGTTACGTATTTCAGTCTTTTCATTGAATTATTTTATAACGACAGGACAGTTTTCCACCGGGATATTTTTCTGATTTCATATTTATTTATAAAACTCTCAAAACATTCCACTGAATGCGAAAAAAACTGTGTTTCCGTGGTAAAAGTATGTAACCCACAAAGTTTCACCAAAAAAATTACAGTAAAAACTGACTGAGAAAAATAGCGCGCGCGTTCAAATTTAGTGTCCTAATGAGTTTTGAATTTCTTAACCACCAGCGGACGATGGGGGTGGGAACAGCGGAATTTCCCCCTCTTTGGCTTTTCAAAGGTAAAATTTGTTCCTTAAGGCGTAGGTAAAATGATCTGAGAACGGCCTATTCCCCGTCTTTGATGAAACTCTCCTTCCTTTGGAGGATTAGCTCGTCTGACAGTGGTCATAACACTGAAACAAAAAATATGCATCCAATGAGTGATGAAACGTGAACAATAACACGCGGGCCAGGTCGCATATTTCCAGAAACTATAAAGTTTTTTTTCACCAGAAAAAAAATTTCCCTGAACTATCATGAATGGTTTCGAACAAGTGAACAAATAAAAAAAACAAAAAATAATCAAATAAAAAATATTTTTTTTTGATGGAATTTTTATTCTCAGAAAATTCAGCTTGCTTTGCTGATTTTTTTCATGTATTTTTCATGGAAATACGTTGATTATTGAATGGTTAAAATAGCTCTCAAAAATTGAATTGAATTTAAAAAAATTATTTTTAACATTTTGTTAATCAACTTGTTTCCATGAGAAATACATGTTATAAAAACACCGTTCATGAGTGTTTTACATCTTAAAAGTTATGGCTAATGGTTCGGTTAGTGGTGACATGAAAAACCATGCTGGACACCTCCGCTTCGCGGTGCTAACGGTCCAAGGCGGGGGCATAAAACTTAGGTTTCAGTGTAGGCTTAGGCTTAGGCTTAGCCTTTGGAGAAGGGCTCAGGCGCTACGCGCCCAAGCCCTTCCCAAACCCTAAGCCTAATCCTAAGCCTAAACTGAAAACTAACTCTTAGCCTCATACTCGGCGATCTCGCTCAGAACGAACAGTCTGTGATAATGACTAAGCCGAAGCCATAAAAAACAATGGGAAGTTTTAATTTAAATGAAAACGCTAAAATGGGATAGCTTATTCATAACTAAATTTTTATAAAAATGAAAAAAACAACAAAAAAATAATTATTTTTATTTTTTTGAAAAAACATTTCATTTGTTCATTTGTGCGAAACTATGTTTTTGTGAATTCATAATGGTTCAGGGAAAAGTTTTACTGGTGAAAAAAAACTTTATAGTTTCTGGAAATATGCGGCCAGGTCTGTCATCAGTCAGCGTTGAATGACTGACTGATTGACTGACTCATCGTGTGAGCGACACGGATTCACCATATGAAACATAGATTTTCGTAATTCTGAATTATTCTAACAAACAAATTTGAGGCTAAGAAAAAAAAACCAAAATTCTCTTTTGGTCAGTTATTGTATTTTGTATTGAAAGTTGTAGACAAGCTGTGCTTGTTTTCGCCTACAAAATGATGTCCTAGCATTAGGTTACTTACTTTAACACTGATATCTCAAACGCGCAACCTTTTTTGGACACTCTGAATGTATGTAGACATAAAATACATTATGGTGTTTCACGAAAAAACATGTTTTCTCAGATTTATTTCAACAGTAATGTCTCAAACGCGCAACCTTTTTCGGCCACCCTGTATGTACAGAAACAATAAGGGGGTTTCACGAAACACATGTTTTCCATGAAGCTGACATCGAATGAGTCAGCTGGATTCACTGGTCCTTTTATCAGCTATGGTGATTTTATATCAGCACCATCTGTTGGTGAAATGCATAAAACACCGCACGCAGTTGTTACCAGCAAAAAAACGGTGATAACTAATGCACCACATGTGGAAAAAACATTTCTCGAAAATTTGAACACGAAACTCGTCACCAGCAGATCTGAGATCAAATTGCGTGCGAAAAACTTTTCATTTATGACATGACAAGAAACATGTTTGTCCATAAGCAAGGGCACTGGCGGACGAGCTAATCCTCCAAAGGGAGCGGAATTTCACCAAAGAGGGGGAATCGGAAGTTTTCAGGCCATTTTACCTACACCTTAGGGAACAAATTCTACGTTTTGAAATCGCCAAAGAGGGGGGAATTCCACTTTTCCCACCCCTTCTCGTCCGCTAGTGAGCAAGGGTATAGATATCAGAAAAGAATTAAGTCATTGGAATCATGGAAATGAGTCATCGGAATGATCGCCAGCTGAAGTTGATGGAATACATTGCCATGGCAGATTGATCAAAACAAGCTATAAACGCTGTAATTTATCATGCAAAACCACTCAAAACCCATGTTTTTTCTATTTTGATAAGAGTATCCAAAATCGATTGAAACAGTTATACCACGAGTTTTAGCAAAGGTTTCATTGAAACGATTTGTGGTCTGTCATTGAGAAATCAGCAGTTTTTGTTCCACAATCAGATTATCCAAAAATTACCTAGAGAATTTCGTCAATCAAGTCAAACTAAGTCAAAGCAGCCAAGTAAGTGTAAATTCAGGGTCAACCTGCCTTTATATCAAATCTCTGACAAAAGTGAACAAAGTCGGCAATCCATACCAAAAACATTCGAAAATCAACTCATGCGAACGTAGAAAGAAACTCGTTGCGAAGTTTTATAATGATTATTGAGTGAGGGAAATCAGGAATCCATGAGTAAAAAATCTCCTTAAATAAATAGAAAATAGAAAAAGTTCATTGAATAAATAGAATGCAAAAAAACTTGCACAAGAATAAATAAAAAGCAGAAAAAGGTTGACATTAAAATCCTGATTGCGTTGGGAAGGAAAATGATAAAATATATTACATGTAGGCCAATAAAAAATGACAGCACTTGACACCGAAATCGATGATCCAAGCGACAATCAGTGAAACCGTGGGTAAAAACGTTTATAACGATCCTTGAATAAACAATACCAGAATTCATGAATAGAAAAATGAAAAAAAATATAAAATCAAAACAGTTTCCAACCATTTACATTTTGATTGCACATGGCGCTTTGATAGGAAAATCACACACCAGCGGACGAGAAGGGGTGGGAAAAGTGGAATGCCCCCGTCTTTGGCGTTTTCAAAAAGTATAATTTGTTTCCTAAGGTGTAGGTAAAATAGATTAAAACTGCCGATTTCCCCCTCATTAGAGAGATTATCGTCCCTTTAGAGGATTAGCTCGTCCGACAGTGACACTACCTGACACTGAGAATCCATGATTCCCAGGGAATCTCTGAGAAATACATGAAAACCCAGTCTCACTCCTCACGAACGGAGGGTTTTTCTCTGATCAGATCTGAATTGGATCAATTGAACATCTATATTGTCAAGTACAAGAGTAAATAATCAATATTCCGAAAAATTTTTTACAAATTACGCTCAATAAAAACCAATTATATATGTACTTTTAGAAACTATTAGAAACTCCAAAGGCTAAATAAATTTTTCCTCTTTTATTCGAAAATCTCGTGATAATCTCAATTCTTAACGGTTCTTTTTGTGATGTCAAAAACGCCTTAATTAAATGTCGACTTTTTGTGTGAAATCAATCAATCAATGACATCAGGACTAGTAATGTCAAGTGCAAATGTAAATATCAATAATCGCAATAATCACGATTCGAATGCGGGATTCTATTGACTTGTTGAAACGTGAACGATGACAGATTTTTTTAAATTTGTGAGTGAAAATTTTCTAAATATGAAATTTGGTTAGAAAAATGTTTCATTTCAGGAATTTTCTTTTGCAGAAAATCGTTTTTTTTGTAAAGAGTGCTTAAGTAAATATCAATAATCGGAATAATAACAGCGAATACATCACGATTCGAATCCGGGAATTTATTGACTTGTTGAAATGGTGAAACATGAACGAGATGGTGAAACATGATTTTTTGCAAAATGAGGAGATAACTCGAATTTATCGTTTTTTTCTGTAAAAAGTTTGCAAAACGGCGATTGTATTGGTGATTTTGTAAAAAGTACAAAAGTAAATGTCAATATTGTCATCAATAATCGCAATAATAACAGCGATTACATCACGATTCGAATCTGGTATTTTATTGTGTTCTTGAAATGGTAAAACGTGTACGATGAATTTTTTCGAAAAAAATGATTTATGTCGAAATTATCGGATTTTTTGTAAAAAAATTGCAATACACGTCGGTTTTGTAAAAAGTTTAATGTGAAATGTCAATACATTAGCGGACGAGCCGAACCTCCAAAAGGAGGGGAACTTTTATAAAGAGAGTAGAACTGGCAGAAATCAGGTCATTTTACCTACACCTTAGGGAAAAATGTCTACTTTTGAAAATGCAAAAGGAGGGGGAATTTCACTTTTTCCACCCCTTCTCGTCCGCTAGTGTGTCAACAGCTACTGCGATTACGGACACGATGCCATTCAAGTAGGCGGTGAGTACATATGCAGGAAAACAGGATTTATAGGCCTCGAAATTGGTTATAAGAAAATCTAAAACGTGGCACAGAAAATTCCTTACTTGAGAATCCGGTTCTGGACTTGAGAATCTGGTTCTGGCCCTGCCATGGGTTCTCGCAGTTTTAAACCATTTCTTATAATCAAATATGAGGCCTATACAAGAGAGAGGAACGGTGAACAACCGATTTTAAATAATCAAGGGTGCTTTCAGAGTAAAAAGGAAAGTAAAAAAGAAAGTAAAAGTAAAAGTAACATCTGTGAACCTATTGACCGAAAGAAATTCGGGAACTGAACTGATTTTTCGGTCAATAGGTTTACAGATTTTACTTTTCATTTTACTTTCCGTTTTACTATGAAAGCACCCTAACTTGTGAAACCTGAAGGTGATGTTGAAAATGTTTACCGATTGAATAACTTTTATTTTGTTCCTAGGAACATTTTCACAATAGAAATGTTTTTCAGAATAATTACCTCTTTCTTTAGTTTTCCCGTCCTTTTAACTTTCTTTCGACTGTGACGACTGGACCTTCAGAATTATTCAAAAAATGCTTTCGAAACACAAAAAAACTTTGAACAAACTATATTTCGGACGACTCTTTTTGAACCCGAGAATTGAACCCGAAGATAAGAATCAGGTCTCAGGCAGGCGCATGTCATTAGTCAAAACCTTAGTATAAAGTCTGGTCACAGTTTCTCCTTACTTCGAAATTTTTTACCGTAATCCTTTTGGCGCGCATTTGAATTTGGGCGCGCGTTCAAATTTATTAAAAATTTCCAGCTGTTTGCACTTCATTTGTATAACATAATATTAAACATGACATACTTAATAATTGTTCACTATAAGGTTTTCAGGAAAATAATTATTAACAAGATACCCTGATCAAGCTATAAGGACATCTCCGTGGAAGAAAAATTTGTGAAAAGCCGTGAAGTTAAATCGGGGTTCTGAATAGGTACTTAACAGTAGATAGATAGCGATAATTAACTCCCGTACACAAATGATCAAACTCTATGACTAACTCACTCACTCACTCACTCACTCACTCACTCACTCACTCACTCACTCACTCACTAAACTATTTACGCTGGTTAAGATTAGACTGCGTCATATATGTACACGAACGTGTTCAGAACGTAGTTATACTTCA
>OZ038448.1:24943475-24950975 GCA_964036265.1 Daptonema setosum | reverse complement strand
TTCTCATCGTCTAGTGTTCCTTAACACATGGAAGCCCACTCTTTCCATAATTGATCTCAAGCACCATTGAAATTGTGTTTTACGCTAGTGCTGTAGTGCAAGAGAAGGGGTGGGAAAAGTGGAATTCCCCCTCTGTGGCGCTTTCCAAAAAAATGGTTCCCTAAGGTGTAGGTAAAATGGCTTAATTTCTGCTGATTCTCCCCTCTTTGGGAATATTCCCATCCCTTTGGAAGTTTGGCTCGTCCGCCAGTGTACCAATGCGATATAATCACATTCTCCGTTGTAATCTCACGGGCAATTTCAGACTGACTGCACCAATCTTATGGGTGATTAGATCAATAGAAATATAACAACCGACAATCAAAACACATTGATTCCAACTCTACTATCCCAGCAATTTTGAAATGCACGATTTTTTCATCATCTCTTTATTGTCATTGTTGTTTTATCAGCCGTTGAAGCGGAAAATTGATGAAATCAAACTAGGAACACTGAGGTCACTGACACTAGCGGACGAAACGGGGTGGGGAAAACTGAAATTCTCCCCTCTTTGGCGATTTTAAAAAGTAGAATTTGGTCCTCAAGGTGTACGGCTTCAGTGAGATCACTAAAACACAATGGCGGACAAGAAGGGCTGAGAAAAGTGGAATTCCCCTCTTTTTGGTATTTTCGAAAAGCTGAATTTGATGGTGTACTGTAGGTAAAATGCTTGAAAACTGCTCATTCCCTCTCTTTGACATAATTTCCCTCTCTTTGGAGAATCAGCTCGTCTGCCAGTGCTGCGTATGTACTGATTTTATGCAAAAGTACATTATATTGTTAATCAATCACTCGAAAATTATTGTAAAAACTCCGAACACACAAAAAATCAAATCAACCAATCACTCGAAAGTTATTGTAAAAACTCCTTGATATTAAATTAAATATTATTAATAATAAATTATTAATATTTATTAAAAATATTAAATTATTATCAAAAATAATGTTATTGTTCGCGACAAATTCACAATTGTCATAAATACTTTGTTCATGATTATTTATTTACCTGCCTGACTGGTTGGCATACTGAGCCTCAGTCAATCGACAAATAACATAATCAATCAATCAATCAATCAATCAATCAATCGACAAATAACATAATCAATCAATCAATCAATCAATCAAACAGTCACTATTGGAACCTGCCGAAAAATTCAAATCGAATTTGCCACTCGCGTGATTATAGTTGAAGTCATTATAGTCATTTTTCGATAGACACAAAATCCAAACCCGATTACACCAAACCATTATTTATTGACGGTCGGTCAATCGTTTAATCGATGCACAAATATCCTATGTAATTTAATAACTCAATCAAGCATTCAATCAAAGAAACTGTTTCCATGATATTTTGTAAGACAAACCCTCCACCAACCCTGCACAGTTGCAATAAATGTTTAACCAAGTGTTAGGTAGTGATGGACTGGCTGTCAGTCAGTCAATCAGTCAGTCAGTCAATCAGTCAGTCAGTCAGTCATCAAATAAATCAAGCAATCAGCAAGTCAATCGAACAGTCCCATTTTAATCATGATTTTTTTACACAATTCTTTTTCCGAACCCTGCACAATTGCTTCAATATTTAGTCGATCGATAGTTCGTGACGGAGTAACTGTTAGTCAGTCAGTCAGTCAGTCAACCAGTCAGCCAGTCAGTCAGTCAGTCATCCAATAAATCAATCATTCAGCAAGTCAATCGAACAATCACACATAATTTTTATATAATCATGATTTTTTTAACACAAACCCCTCATCCAACCCTTGCAATAAATATCTAGTCAATCGTTATTTAGTGACTGACTGGCTGTTTGGCGATGACCATTGTATAGTCAGTCAGTCAGTCAATCGAACAGTTCCATTTAATTTTTTTATCATGATTTTTGTAAACACAATTCAATCCCCGAACCCTGCACAGTTGCTTCAATATTTAGTCAATCGTTAGTTAGTGACGGACTGGCTGTTTGGTGATGACCATTGTACTGTCAGCCAGTCAGTCAGCCTGTCAGTCAGTTATGTCAACATAAGCGAATGACACACCACGTAGCGTCAGTCAGTCAGTCAGTCAATCAGCCTGTCAATCAGTCAGTCATCCGAAAGGAGGGAAAATTATTCGAGAAGGGTAAAAATCCTAAAATTATATTTCACTCGAAAGTTTGAATAATAGGTTCTCTTTTTATAGGTCCTCCAAACAGGGGAGGGGGGTGGGGGGCTTACAGAAAATGCTACTGGTCAGCACTGGCGGACGAGCGAAACCTTCAGAGGGAGGTGAATTTTCCCAAAGAGGGGGAATTTGCAAAATTTAGGTCATTTTACCTTCACGCTAAGGAACAAAGTTTACTTTTTGAAACCGCCAAAGAGGGGGAATTCCACTTTCCCCTCCTCTTCTCGTCCGCTAGTGCTGGTCAGTCAATAAGTCAGTCAATTCATTTGAATAGTAAACAAAATTCTATTCAATATTAAATAAAATTCAATTGAATAGTAAATAGAAGAAATGAAATTCGTAGGACCAGCGTGAAAAATTTGAAATCACACAATCGATTTAAATCCTACTTGTCGTACGTTTATCAGAAGTACGTATTGTTAGTTTTTAGATTTACCCCTTGTAAATCACTTGACTTTTTTTTGTAAATTCAATGGTTCAAGAGAAAATGTATTGGTTGTAGAGAAATTAGAGAGCCTTTGAGGAAAAAAGTCCCCCTCTTTGATAAAATTCCCCTCCATTCGTATGTTATCCTAGATACATTGGTCCACTGCCGGACGAGCCAAATCTCAAAAGGAGGGGAATCTCTCCAGAGAGGGGAATCGGCAGAAATTTGCCAATTTTAGCTACACCTGGAGGAACAAACTTCACTTTCTGAAAATGCCAAAGAGGGGGAATTCCATTTTTTTCGTTCTTCCCTCATCAGTGCACTGGTCCCCAAATGCAGGTGGGTTTACCTCTCTAGTTGAACAATGCAAACGCATCGTAAATTGTAATACAAATACAGACTGCATTGTAATCTATTGTTGTAAACCAAATAGAGACAATGCGGCGCTTCAAAGTATATAAATGCACGGTTATATATGTAGGTGCTTATAAAATACGATGGTTTGATCATGTGAGTGACTGAATGAGGGACGGATTGAGTGACTGACTCGGATGTTGTGGTTGTTCATTTCGGCCATAGAATACAACGGTCTGGTTATGTGAGTGACTGTTTGAGTGACTGTTTGAAGAACGGAATGAGGGACGGAATGACTGACTGATTAAGTAACGATATGAGTGAATGTGAATCCATGAATGAGTGAATGATTGAGGGATTAAGTGAAATAGAAAGAGAACTCTGTCGTGTAGGAAATTAATTCCTCTATTTGCTGCTCACGACATAACATCTTTCATTTTTACTCAGTATTATGTTCAGAAGTGGATTGGAATTAACTTAATGTGACCTTCAGAGAATTGATTGACAGATGATGTGAACGCCATTGTGGAATTAATTTTTTGATGCATGAGGTCAATCAAAGATAGTAATTCATTTTTTCATTCACTCACTCACTAATTCAATCACTCACTCATTAAAATGTTCATCGATTATTAGTTCACTCACTCACTTACTAGTCCAATCACTTACTCTTTAACAGGTTCACTCACACTCACTAAGTCACTCACTCACTCACTCACTCACTCACTCTCACTCACTCACTCGCTCACTCACTCACTCACTCACTCACTCTCTCACTCACTCACTCACTCACTCACTCACTCACTCATGCACTCACTCACTCACTCACTCACTGCTTCATTTTCTTTCATTCGTTCATTCGAGTCACTGGAAGAAAATCCACAACAGAAATAAAATGAAAATCTGAGAGTTAACCTAAGGAACCCAAATTTGTTTATATTCGACCCCTCTAAGCCAACCAACACCCACTCACTATATGTATTACTCGATATTGGTTATAGAATAAATATTGGATAGAATCTGTTTGTGTACACACAATAACAGCTGCGGACGGAAGCGAAAGCGCAACAAAAAAATATGACTCACTCACTAACTCAATCGCTATATTTTCGTCGATGAATCGAGATTTTTTTACATGAATATTGTTAATGTGCTATGGGTGAAAACGACTGACTGAAACTATGATAAAAATGATGATGAAGAGAAAGAATGACAAAAGTAAAAAATCCAAACTGGCTGCGCAACATGATCTGTCGTGCAGAATGAAAACGAGAGAAGTTGAAAAAGAGAAAAATGACAAAAACTAATGAAAGTGATTTTTTCAATTAACAGAAGTAAGATCACAACAGTTAACAGTTACAAAAGTGACAGACTCACACCACCACATATTTCGTGAGAAAAAATTTTGAGCAATGAGAAAATTTAATTTTATGAAAAAAAATTCTCAACGTTCCAACATCGGTACTTACTGAAAAAAATCGAAAGCGAAAACTGTGTAAAAATCAGGAAGAGGGCCGGCCAGGAAATAAACGAGAAATGAGTCCGGTTTCGCTTAAAAAACACGGTAAAAATGACGAAAATGTAAACAATTAAAATAGGGTTTTCTACATTCAAAAAAAACTCACCGCATTTCATGATCGATAAAGGTAAAAAAATTAAGATGAAACTTTCGAAAATTAATTATTACCCATAAATATAATAGAAAAACATAAAAAATAAAATAAATAAAAAAAGATAAAAAAAGCAAATTTTAATACTCACCGTGCGACGTGATCTGTCAGGGTTCGTACATCAGGTGTGTGGTACAATACGGCCAACTGGAGATGCGTTTTATGTGGTTGGGCAAACTTGTCCAACTGTTTGCGTAATGGTTTGTCCAATTCGATCCATCTTAGTGACTTGCTGCGGGCACACTTGAAGCGTAGACCAAAGTAAATGCTCTGAAATTAGTTGATTAGTTCGTTAGCACTAGCGCAAAAGAAGGGGAGGGAAAAGTGAAATCCCCCCTTTTTGGAGAATCCAAAAAGTGCAGTTTGTTCCATAAGGTGTACAGTCGAATTTTTTGGTTACGCCTTTTTTCGAGAATTGGCGGTCGGAAGCAGCAATTTGGGTTTGATAAAAAGGTTTTACGCACAAAAGTTCCTAAAAAGAGTCGTAATCATCTTCTTTAGGAACTTTTTTTGTGTAAAACCTTTTTATCAACCCCAAATTGCTGCTTCCGACCCCAAATTGCTGGGTGAGGGAAAGGTTTTACACACAAAAAAATTCCCGAAAAAAGGCGTAACCAAAAAATTCGACTATATGCATAATGGCATCAAAAAAATTTCCTGAATACAAATTCAAAACTAAAAAACCACCTGTTGCAACTCCAGTAGCTGCGAAATGTAACCCATACATTCCTGACCCGTACTTTCCGTAGTTAAATACACTGTACCATTCTGTTAGGTTTATGGTACATACGAATACAATACAAACATAAGAACCTAATAATTTTTTTTAAAATATAAAGTCGCTTGAATAATTTTTATCGAATAATTATCAAATAATCGAACCCAATAACTTTTATCGAAAATCAAGAAAGTTACCTGTTGCAACTCCAGTCGCTGCGAAATGTAATCCCCACATTCCTGACCCGTACTTTCCGTAGTTAAAGTACACAGTACCATTCTGTTAGGCTTATGGTACATACGAATACAATACAATACAATCATACTAAAACAATGCGAACCTAATAACTTTTTTTTAAATAGAAAGTCACTTGAATAATTTTTATCGAAAATCAAGAAAATTACCTGTTGCAACTCGAGTCTCTGCGATATGTAATCCATGCAGTCCTGACCCGTACTTTCGGTAGTTAAAGTACATTGCACCAATCGTTGCTCTTCAATCAGTTCAATCGATACCACATAAATATCCTTCGATAATTCGTATCGTCCATAACGTCGACCAAGTTTCAGCTTCAGCGGCATTTTCATCATTTATGTTGGTTGTTGTTGTTGTTGTTGTTGTTGTTGTTGTTGTTGTTGTTGTTGTTGCTGTTGTTAATGCTGCTGTTGTTGTTGTTGTTGTAGATAATGTTGTGGTTGTTGTTGTGGTTGTTGTTGTTATTGTTATTGTTGTTGTTGTTGTTGTTGTTGTTGTTGTTGTTGTTGTTGTTGTTGTTGTTGTTGCTGTTGTTGTTGTTGTTGTTGTTGTTGTGGTTTTTGATGTTGTTGTTGTTGTTGTTGCTGTTGTTGTTGTTGTTGTTGTTGTTGTTGTTGTTGTTGTTGTTGTTGTTGTTGTTGTTGTTGTTGTAGATAATGTTGTGGTTGTTGTTGTTGTTGTTGTTGTTGTTGTCGACACCACAAAAATGGTATGTATGAGAGGAAACCTCACATTATGGAGGGATATCGTCGTATCAATGAAATTGGTCGTAATTCCACGTAAAGTGAATTAGTTATGCAGATTTTGGTGAAGTGAAGTAAAACTTTATTAATGGTGAAAAGAATAGCACCAATTTTTTCTGTCGTTGATATGAAGTTTCTGATATCTCACATTTAAGGCACCTGAAAAAAATTACTCAAAATCAGGTAAAACAAAAATGACATCGCCGTTTGCAGAAAAGTGAAATATCAATGAATGCAATAAAAAAATTTAAGACCGAAGGGAATATGAAACATCAGACAATCAGTGTTAACACGCACATCAATCATCATCACCCCATGCTACACTGTGCTAACTTGGTCGACCGAGTTGAGTTGAGGCTAGTGATGTTTTATTATCAGACATTTTGGGCATGATTTTTGCTCGCAGAAACAACATACGGGCTTTATGCATACATATCTGCGATAAATCCAACACAAAACGGCTGTCAAAAATTGCTAAGCGTGCTTTTAGAGCCGGAATAAGAATAAAAAAGATATCCGGTTTTTATCTGTCAGACATTTCACAGAAAAGGAAAAATATATATTTTTGCTTGAATGTTTTTCGCCTATTTCTTTTTTCACTTTCATTTCTACTCTGAAATTCACCTTATCAGTCGAGATATGTAATGACGGCGTTATAACATTCTTTAACAATCGCGTCGAGCTAATAAAGGGCTGCCTGGGATTCAAGTGAAAAGTTGTAGTTTTAACTACTCCAACTCGTGAATCGTTAGCTGCATCAAATGTAAGAGAAGGTGATGCATAATAGTCAGCTGTCCGACTTAACTCAACCCAACAGCTGTATGCTACATAGTACATATAACATGCAATCATCATGTTCAGTGGGTGTTACACTGGGTTAAACAAGTTAACGTGTCATTTTTTCACTTGAATCTCCAGAAGCTCTTTACTCCAAAGGGAGGGGAATCTTGCTAAAGAGGGGGATCTTTTTACCTAGCCCTTAAGGAAAAAAACCGTACTTTTTGAAACCGCCAAAGAGGGGGAATTCCACTTTCACCTCCTCTTTCATTCGCTAGTGAATAATAACAACAAAGTTGATAATAACAACAAAGTTGATAATAACAACAAAGTTGATAAGTCGTTGCACGAATGTTTATT
>OZ038448.1:24930975-24938475 GCA_964036265.1 Daptonema setosum | reverse complement strand
TGCACAAAAATATGGAATCTTAGTGCAAACAGTCAAAAAAGCTTTCATTTGGTTTATAAAAAGGGTTTATTCGGTTTTATAAAAATATCAAATGATTATTTGTGATCTTCTTACTAAATATAAATAGCCTGACATGCAGAAAGAGGTTATAAGTTTAAATTATAGATCAAACATGAAGAAAAAGTAGAGGAAAAACCCTCATTTTTCGTCAAAATGTGGTGCTTTCGTATAACTGGCATAAATAACGGAAGAATTGTCCAAATTCAAATTCGTTTGCAGCAAACAAAATTTTCAAGAATTTTCTTTCGAATGACGCAAAAATTTTGGGAATCCAATGAACACTGCAAAAGTTAAACCAAAATCAAAACCGGACTTTTAAGTGGGACACCCTGTATATAATGAAAGGTGATGTTACTTCGATCGATGTATCTTGAAATTTATGTTACTTCGATCGATGTATGTTGAAAGGTTATGTTACTTCGATCGATACATATATAATGAAAGGTGATGTTACTTCGATCGATATATGTTGAAAGGTGATGTTATTTCGATCGATGTATGTTGAAAGGTGATGTTACTCCGATCGATGTATGTTAAAAGGTGATGTTACTTCGATCGATGTATGTTGAAAGGTGATGCTACTTCGATCGATATATGTTGAAAGGTGATGTTATTTCGATCGACGTATGTTGAAAGGTGATGTTACTTCGATCGATATATAATGAAAGGTGATGTTACTTCGATCGATATATAATGAAAGGTGATGTTACTTCGATCGATATATAATGAAAGGTGATGTTACTTCGATCGATATATAATGAAAGGTGATGTTACTTCGATCGATATATAATGAAAGGTGATGTTACTTCGATCAATATATGTTGAAAGGTGATGTTATTTCGATCGATATATAATGAAAGGTGATGTTACTTCGATCGATATATGTTGAAAGGTAATGTTATTTCGATCGATGTGTGTTGAAAGGTGCTGTTACTTCGATCGATGTATGTTGAAAGGTGATGTTACTTTGATTGACGTATGTTGATAGAAGATGTTACTTCGATCCATGTATTTTGAAGGGTGATGTTACTTCGATCGATGTATGTATGTTGAAAGGTGATGTTACTTCGACCGATATATGTTGAAAGGTGATGTTACTTCGATCGATGTATGTATGTTGAAAGGTGATGTTACTTCGACCGATATATGTTGAAAGGTGATGTTACTTCGATCCATGTATGTGAAAAGGTGATGTTACTTTGATTGACGTATGTTGAAAGAAGATGTTACTTCGATCCATGTATTTTGAAAGGTGATGTTACTTCGATCGATGTATGTATGTTGAAAGGTGATGTTACTTCGATCGATGTATGTTGAAAGGTGATGTTACTTCGACCGATATATGTTGAAAGGTGATGTTATTTCGATCGATGTATGTTGAAAGGAAATCAGGAGCTCTTTAACACAACAAAGGTGTCATTTTGAAATGCCATCAAAAGTCATAAATTTTCAGTCAAAGTTAATCAAAGTTTCATCAACTCACTTTCATATGCTGAAGATCTGCGGTTTCACTCACTCGTCCCTCCACTGAATCTAGTCAACTGACTACGGTAAGCCATACCACTGTTGTTGTTGTTGTTGTTGTTGTTGTTGTTGTTGTTGTTGTTGTTGTTGTTGTTGTTGTTGTTGTTGTTGTTGTTGTTGTTGTTGTTGTCGTTGTCGTTGTTGTTGTTGTTGTTGTTGTTGTTGTAGTTGTTAATGTTGCTGTTATGGTTGTTAGGGATTTACCAAATTTTGAATTTGTTATCCCGTGCGTGAGGGCATTTTTCCATCTTGTATGGCTGGTTTATTGTTACCGTGTGTGGCCTTGCATTGTTCATGCGCGCATGTGAAACATTATGGAATACTGTGGCAGAAGTGTTACAACAATTTTGAGGCTATGAACTATTTTTTTTGTTTATAAACTTTAAGATGCATTGGTGAAACTTATTCTGAAAACTAAATGGGTTAAGTTTTGAATTTGATAAGGAAAAAGGCAACTATAAAATAAAACATAATTTTTCGCATGCGCGCAGGGACAATGCAAGGCCACACACGGTAACAATAAAGCAGCTAAAACAATACTGTTTTAGGCTGCACAATGTTGAAGCTACCACTGTTGTTAGCCATTGCGCTCATTGCAGTCACCAACGGTGCTAGGCTCAGTTGGTTTGGTTGTTGTTGTTGTTGTTGTTGTTGTTGTTGTTGTTGTTGTTGTTGTTGTTGTAGTTGTTGTTGTTGTTGTTGTTGTTGTTGTTGTTGTTGTTGTTGTTGTTGTTGTTGTTGTTGTTGTTGTTGTTGTTGTTATTGTTGTTATTGTTGTTGTCGTTGTTGTTGTTGTTGTAGTTGTTGTTGTTGCTCTTGTTGTTGTTGTTGATGATGCATTAATTAAGCTGGCGAAGACATATGCAAAAGACTGGTGAAAAGAGGTGCCTTTGCTGCCCTTAACGTATCCTCCATGTACAATAAGAATCGATGCTACTACTTGGTCTCCGTGAGCGTGCAACAAGATACCGCACGGGTGAGTAGTGAGCATGCATGTAAATTCCGATGTTTTCAGGACGCCATGAAATACCGAGGGAAGGGGGCTATGAATGAGGGCGCACCTTCATTCCGGGTCTCGAGATGAAGGCGCACCCTCATTCAAAGCTCGGGATGAAGGCGCGCCCTCATTCAAAGCTCGGGATGAAGACACGCTCTTATTCAAAGCTCGGGATGAAGGCGCGCCCTCATTCAAAGCTCGGGATGAAGACACGCTCTCATTCAAAGCTGGGGATGAAGGCGCGCCCTCATTCAAAGCTCGGGATGAAGGCGCGTCCATGGGGGAATGATGACGTGTCTTCATCCCGAGACTGTGAATGAGGGCATGTCTTCATCCCGAGACTGTGAATGAGGGCCTGTTTTCATCCCGAGACTGTGAATGAGGGCTTGTCTTCATCCCGAGACTGTGAATGAGGGCGTGTCTTCATCACGAGACTGAGAATTAGGGCGTGTCTTCATCCTGAGACTGTGAATGAGGGCGTGTCTTTATCCTGAGACTGTGAATGAGAGCGTGTCGTCATCCCGAGACTGTGAATGAGGGCGTGTCTTCATCCCGAGACTGTGAATGAGGGGCGTGTCTTCATCCCGAGACTGTGAATGAGGGCGTGTGTTCATCCCGAGACTGTGAATGAGGGCGTGTCTTCATCCCGAGACTGTGAATGAGGGCATGTCTTCATCCCGAGACTGTGAATGAGGGCGTGTCTTCATCCCAAGACTGTGAATGAGGGCGTGTCTTCATCCCGAGACTGTTAATGAGGGCGTGTGTTCATCCCGAGACTGTGAATGAGGGCGTGTCTTCATCACGAGACTGAGAATTAGGGCGTGTCTTTATCCCGAGACTGTGAATGAGGGCGTGTTTTCATCCCGAGACTGTGAATGCGGGCGTGTGTTCATCCCGAGACTGTGAATGAGGGCGTGTCTTCATCACGAGACTGAGAATTAGGGCGTGTCTTCATCCCGAGACTGTGAATGAGGGCGTGTTTTCATCCCGAGACTGTGAATGCGGGCGTGTGTTCATCCCGAGACTGTGAATGAGGGCGTGTCTTCATCCCGAGACTGTAAATGAGGGCGTATCTCTATCCCGAGACTGTGAATGGGGGCGTGTGTTCATCCCGAGACTGTGATTGAGGTCGTGTCTTCACCCCGAGACTGTGGGTGAGGGCGTGTCTTTATCCAGAGACTGTGAATGAGGGCGTGTCTTCATTTCGAGACTGTGAATGAGGGCGTGTCTTTATCTAGAGACTGAATAAAAGGTGCCTTTTCATACCGAGACTGCGACTGAGGACGTGTGTGAATCCCGAGACTGTGATTGAGGTCGTGACTTCATCCCGAGATCCGTAATGAGGGCGAGATCTGAAAACCCATCGGGATTTCATGGCGTCCTCCTAAAAACATCTGGAGTTACATGTATGTGTGGTAGTGAGTGATTGAGTGAGTGAGTGAGCGAGTGAGTAGTGAGTGAGTGAGTGAGTGAGTGAGTGAGTGAGTGAGTGAGTGAGTGAGTGAGTGAGTGAGTGAGTGAGTGAGTGAGTGAGTGAGTGAGTTTGTTTTGAACGCTCATGAAAAGCAAATATTTTTTTCA
This sequence comes from Daptonema setosum, assembly GCA_964036265.1. Taxonomy (NCBI): domain Eukaryota; kingdom Metazoa; phylum Nematoda; class Chromadorea; order Monhysterida; family Xyalidae; genus Daptonema; species Daptonema setosum. The sequence goes on along the minus strand of OZ038448.1, from coordinate 24,934,313 downwards.
GCGCGCATGCAAGAAAATAAATCACACTCGGACAAACAGTATAGTTCATTGTTTATCATTTATTTTTACTCGTTTATAGTCGAAAATGAATTACTGTTCCAAAAAGCTGCGTGAATTTTCGATAAACAACCTGATGTTTTCGGGTGTCAAATTTTTTGTCGATGAAGATTTCGTCGGATAAAAGTGATTTCTCTTCCCTGTACAGACGAAATGTTCGTCGACAAAAAACGTGACACCCTAAAACATCAGGTTGTTTATCGAGAATTCACGCAGCTTTTAGGAACAGTAATTTATTTTCGACTATATTGACTCATCGACTCACACACTTACTTATGTAATTACTCACTAACAGGTCTGATCATTTCAGATGTCACACATGAAGCAAGATTAGTGTGGCTTGAGACTATAGAAGAACTTGATATGATACGGAAGTTTATTCTTAAGGAAATGGTTAATCTAAGTTTTTCTCAGTTAGTAAAGCAGTCTGACATTCAGTTAGTCAGTCATTCACTCATTAAATCAGCCATTCAATCAGTCACTCAGTCATTCTATCAGTCATTCATTCAATCATTCAGTCAGTCATTAAGTTAGTCATTCTTTCAGTCAGTCAGTCAGTGAGTCATTAATTCAGTCAGTCAGTCGGTCATCAAGTTGTTCAGTCAGTCAGTCATTCAGTCATTCAATCAGTCAGTCTAATCAACAAAACACACACATGAAGGTAGATTAGTGTGGCTTGAGACTATATAATAACTCGATATGATACGGAACTTTATAAAAGATAAATATGTTAATATATAAGTTTGTCAGTTAGTGAATCAGTCCGTCATTTACTCAGTCAGTAATTGAGTCAGGGATTCAGTCAGTGATTCAGTCATTCCATAAATCATTCATTCATTCATTCAGTCATTAAGTCCTTCATTAAGCCAGTCATTCATTCAGTAATTTATCTAGTCAGTCAGTCTGTCATTCAGCCAGTCAATCAGTCAGTCATTCAGTCAGTCAGGCAGTATAAACAACAATCATCGTTTGCAGACTATTACGTCAGTTTGGGTCGGATTGCGTCAGGTCAGTCAGTGAGTCAAGCAATTTTTTATTATAGTAGTGAGGTAGTGAGAGAGGGAGAGAGTGAGCGAGCGAGTGAGTGAGTGAGTGAGCGAGTGAGTGAGCGAGTGAGCGAGTGAGTGAGTGAGCGAGTGAGTGGGTGAGTGAGTGAGTAAAAGAGTGAGTGAGTGAGTGAGTGAGTGAGTGAGTGAGTGAGTGAGTGAGTGAGTGAGTGAGTGAGTGAGTGAGTGAGTGAGTGAGTGAGTGAGTGAGTGAGTGAGTGAGTGAGTGAGTGAGTGAGTGAGGTAGTGAGTGAGTGACTGAGTGAGTGAGTGGTTGAGTGAGTGAGTGAGTGAGTGAGTGAGTGAATGAGTGGGTGGGTGAGTGAGTGAGTGAGTGAGTGAGTGAGTGAGTGAGTGAGTGAGTGAGTGAGTGAGTGAGGTAGTGAGTGAGTGAATAAGTGAGTGAGTGAGTGAGTGAGTGAGGTAGTGAGTGAGTGACTGAGTGAGTGAGTGGTTGAGTGAGTGAGTGAGTTAGTTAGTGAGTGAATGAGTGGGTGAGTGAGTGAGTGACTGAGTGAATGAGTGGTTGGGTGAGTGAGTGAGTGAGTGAGTGAGTAAAAGAGTGAATGAGTGAGTGAGTGAGTGAGTGACTGAGTGAGTGAGTGAGTGAGTGAGTGAGGGAGTGAGTGAGTGAGTGAGTGAGTGAGTGAGTGAGTGAGTGAGTGAGTGAGTGAGTGAGTGAGTGAGTGAGTGAGTGAGTGAAATAGTGAGTGAGTGACTGAGTGAGTGAGTGGTTGAATGAGTGAGTTAAAGAGTGATTTTTTAGTTCGAATTGATAGAACCCGATGGTGGTTGGTACTGGATGGACGAAAATGGAAATCGCGGACCGGCGTTTAAAAAGGAGTCTGAGAAATCTGCGACTCAGCCATCCTGGGGTCCAAGTGAGTGAGTGAGTGAGTGAGTGCGTGAGTGAGTGAGTGAGTAAGTGAATGAGTGGTTGGGTGAGTGAGTGAGTGAGTGAGTGAGTGAGTGAGTGAGTGAGTGAGTGAGTGAGTGAGGTAGTGAGTGAGTGACTGAGTGAGTGAGTGGTTGAGTGAGTGAGTGAGTGAGTGAGTGAGTGAATGAGTGGGTGAGTGAGCGAGTGAGTGAGTGAGTGAGTGAGTGAGTGAGTGAGTGAGTGAGTGAGTGAGTGAGTGAGTGAGTGAGTGAGTGAGTGAGTGAGTGAGTGAGTGAGTGAGTGAGTGAGTGAGTGAGTGAGTGAGTGAATGAGATAGCGAGTAAGATAAAGTTAACTCCATTACAGCTAACCCGAGTAACTCTAGGGGTGAGCAGAACTACGGTACGTTATGGAATTCCTACGGTATGCATCTAGATGATGACTATTATTACAAATATCCGTTTATCTGTGAGCTGGCGCTCTTTGACTGGTGTGATGAGAGCGAGGAGACGTGTGCGGCAACCTAAACCTAAGCCTGAGCCTAAACATATGTACATACAGTATGTATAAGATCAAGCCTAAGTCTAAGTCTAAGGAACTAAGCCTAACATGTACAGGGTGTCCCAGTCCCACGTAACTTGCAATATTCTGCGAAGCCGCCAAAATTTTTGTGGTTGAGCTATTCAAAAAATTAAAAAAGCATATGAAAGCCCATTTTATAAAGTTTTTTTTCGCCGCAAAGTAGAAGCTCATAGCTATTACGCAGATCGAGACATTTCTATTTCCCCAAAAGTAGTCATTTTCAGTTCTGAAATCTCAGTGGGCCTCTTTGATCAACAGTACCAATCGAAACCTATTTAAATGGCTTTATTTTGTCAAGAAGATTGAAAGCTGATCATTTCCCGTGTAATTAAATGTAAAAAGATAGTTTTCTGATTCAAAATACGGTTTTGACAATAAATCGGTAATGTGTCTTGTTTGTGATTTTTATGTCTTTTGATGACTCCTGCGTGGTTTCGATCGATTATCCAACGTATAAATACGTCCCATCATGATTTAAAAAAACACAACTATTAATAATGATTACACAAACTTATTTTCAGATTTATATTATTTTTTTAATGAAATACTGTGTTTCTAGAACAATTTTTAGAGCCCCCGATAAGACATCAAAAGCTTAAAAAATGACTACTTCTGGAAAAGTGGCCATAACTTAAGAACTGTTTGCACAATAAACCTCTGGTAGGTGGCAAACAAAACTTTACAAACTGGACTATCATTGGCTTTTTTAATTTTCAAAATAGCTCCATTACAAAATTTTTTGTGGCCTCGCAAAATATTGCAAGTTACGTGGGACA
>OZ038448.1:24865975-24928475 GCA_964036265.1 Daptonema setosum | reverse complement strand
TAAAACAAGATAAATGCTGAAAAGTGCCAAATTAGAGATTTTGGTGAGAAAAATGATAAACGGAATTTGGCTTACAGAGTGAGTGAGTGAGAGGGTAAGTAAGTGAGTAAGAGAGTGAGTAGGTGAGTGAATAAACAACTTAATTACTTTTTTTCAGCTTGACAAGACTTTAGGAAGAGACGGTGGTTGGTACTGGATAGACGAAAATGGAAATGGCGGACCGGCGTTTAGAAGAGAGTCCGAGAAATCGGCGACCCAGCCATCATGGTGTCCAAGTGAGTGAGTGAATGAGTGAATGAGTGAGTGAGTAAGTGAGTGAGTGAGTGAGTGAGTGAGTGAGTGAGTGAGTGAGTGAGTGAGTGAGTGAGTGAGTGAGTGAGTGAGTGAGTGAGTGAGTGAGTGAGTGAGTGAGTGAGTGAGTGAGTGAGTGAGTGAGTGAGTGAGTGAGTGAGTGAGTGAGTGAGTGAGTGAGTGAGTGAGTGAGTGAGTGAGTGAGTGAGTGCGTGAGTGAGTGAGCGAGTGAGTGAGTGAGTGAGTGAGTGAGTGAGTGAGTGAGTGAGTGAGTGAGTGAGTGAGTGAGTGAGTGAGTGAGCGAGCGAGCGAGCGGGGAGCGCACACTTGTTGAGTCACTTTAGCTAACCCGAAAAATCATTAAGACAAGCATTTGAAGTCCAGATGTTAAATCATTTTCAGGTGAACCGAGTCTTGCTGGACTTACTCAGAACTGCGGCACATTTTGGAATCACGACTACAGAGTATGTCTAGATAATGATCATTGTTGGATGCATTATCCGTTCGTCTGTGAGCTGGCGCTCTTTGACTGGTGTGATGAGAGCCCGGATACTTGTGCTGCAACCTAAGCCTAAACCTAAACCTAAGCCAGGATACGTGTGCTGCACCCTAAGCCTGAGCCTAAACCTAAGCCTAGGTTTGAGCCTAATCCAGGATCGGTTTGCAGCATCCGAAGCCTTAACCTAAGCATAAGCCTAGGCCTGAGCCTAAGCCAGGATAGGTGTGCTGCATCCTAAGCCTTAACCTAAGCCTAGGTTTGAGCCTAAGCCAGGATCGGTGTGGTAACCTAAGAATAAGCCTTTTCAAGCCTTATTGTTAATATGTTTTCAAGCCTAAGCGGGGAGACTTGTCCTGCAACCTAAACCTGATCCTAGGTTTTCAAGCCTAAATGGGATACTTGTGCTGTACCCTAAACCTGAGCCTAGGTTTTCAAGCCTAAACGGGGATACTTGTGCTGCACCCTAAACCTGAGCCTAGCCTTTCAAGCCTAAACGGGGATACTTGTGCTGCAACCTAAGTCCTAAACCTGAGCCTAGGCGTAAGCGGGGATACTTGTGCTGCAACTTAAGCCTCAGCCTAAACATAAGCTTGAGCCTAAGCCAGGATAGGTGTGCTGCATTCTAAGCCTTAACCTAAGTATAAGCCTAGGCCTAATCCTAAGCCAGGTTACGTGTGCTGTACCCTGAGCCTAAGCCTACGCCTAGGCCAGGATACGTGTGCTACAACCTAAGCCTTAACCTAATCCTAAGCCTAAGGCTAAGCCTAAGCCTATGCCAGGATACGTGTGCAGCACTGTAATAATCGTACCATTATGGCTCGTTCAAGGTATCTTGTCTTTTTTACTACGCACATTTACATCGAATTACAACGTTGGTACATATGTTGCTCAAGCGTTATAAATTAAAAAAATTGGGTTTTCCCGAAATTTTAAGAAAAAATCTTCAAGACTGACTTTAAGAAAATATCTTGGTAACACGAAACCCCGTATATACTCTAACAGTTTTTAGTGTGATATATTTTACTGGATTTTTCTTTGATGAACACAACAACTACATAACTCATCGTAACATAAAATTACTGTATGTTGTCTTTTCAAACTGGCGGACGAGAAGGGGTGGGAAAAATTGGAATTACCCTCTCTTTGGCGAATTTTTTGTTATAGTTCTTCTAAAAAGGTGTAGCTGACATGGCATGAAAACTGCTAATTCTCCCCTCTTTGACGATATTCACCTCCCTTTGGAGGACTAGTTCGTCCGCCAGTGGCTTTGTAATGTCTCTCCTCACGTGGAAAATTGTAGTTGATGAAATATTTTTGTAAATTAATTTATCAACTAATACCACGCAAATTACCACGGTAAATTTGATGTATTATTTGTAAAAAAACGTGTTAACGAATTTATCTATATATATTTACCTTTCCGACTCTGTAATTCGTATGAATTGAGCGGTGTTCCTTCTACTGAGATATCAGTTCAACTATCTATCGTACTCGTGAGGTAGGGCGAATATTCCTTCTATAAAAAACTGTTGTCTCTCTATCATTTTCTGTATTTTTGAAAAGACAAATCAAAAAATGATTAAAAACTGATTCATGCAATCAAAGTTGGGATTCAAGTGAACAAAAAAAATCTATATACATACCACATGCTTACATAAAAAGTATGGATCACGAATGAACAAAAAAAAAACAAGCTAAAACATGCTTACATAAATACAGGGTGGCTCAAAAAATGGTTGCGCGTTTGAGCAGTTATTGTGAAAGTTGTAGACAAGCTGTGGGATTGCGGTATAGCGCATTCGAAAGAGTATGATTTTGCCTACAAAATTATGTGTGACTTAAGTTTCATTCGATTTTTTTTCTGATTTTACAAGTCAACTTGAGAAAAATCCTAATTTTCGCCTAATTTTTGCCGAATGCGTGATGAAAACATGTTTAATAACTGAAGGAATTGCATATGAACCCAGACAAACAACCATCATACGTGAACCAAAAATTTTTCAAATACTATTGTGATGTTTAATGTTAATTAAGCTGTCAATTATTGAAAAGGAATCATTCATGGATACAGACTATAAAAAGCTACATACCATGGTGGTTTAAAATCATTGAAACTGTCTTTCGGTTACAAATAATACTTTGAAGTGGAGCTGATGAACGAAAAATAATGCATCTTTATCATTAAAAACCCAATAAAGTTATTGAAACCGACAAACGTGCAATCAGTGAGCGAAACAGAGCACACAAACATGATCTCACTCTATTCACGTGTACATGATCCGTTGGGCGCGCATTTTGAATAAAGATATGCCGCTGCTGCTGTAAACTTTTAAACCTGATCATATGGCATCATTTTGTAGACAAAAATATGCCCAATCGAATGCACTATACCGCAATCCTACAGCTTGTCTACAACTTTTAAAATAACTGCTCAAACGCGCAACCTTTTTTTGAGCCACCCTGTATGTACACATACATACATACATACATATTTATTGGGATGAAAAAGTGGTGACCTTATTGGAACACGTGGGTTAAAAAGTTAGATTCTCCAAAGTTGTTCAACACTGAAGGTTGAAGGGGTGATCCGTTGAAAACTCATGAAACAAATGCTTTATGATAAAGGGTGATGCTATTTCGAACTATTAACGTATCCTTTCATGTATTTGCATTTATAACCGGTAAAATCATGGGTGAAAATGGGATTTCCTCTGGAATCCAACCATTAATGTCAAGGGGTGATGTTATTTAGATATACACATGCATTTTTAAGGTGAAGTTAAATTATCATTGGTTTTTATACGTTTGTTGAAAGGTGATGTTACTTCAAACGATGTATGTTGGAAGGTTAACTGAAATAACAAAGGTGTCGATGTGAAATGCCATCAAGTCATAAATTTTTAGTCAAAGTTGATCAAAGTTTCATCAATTCACTTCCATTAACCATGGTGGCAATCAGAACTGCGGCTGTTTATGGAATAACAACGGTGTACATCCGGACGATGACCATTGTTGGTTGGCATATCCGTTTATCTGTGAGCTGGCGATCTTTGACTGGTGTGATGAGAGCGAGGAGACGTGTGCGTTATGGTATACCTAAGCCTGAGCCTAAGCCTAAGCCTAAGGGTAAGCCTAAGCCTAAGCGTAAGCCTAAGCGTAAGCCTAACACTAAGCCTAGGCCAGGTTTCGTGTGCGGCACGCTAATATTCGTACCATCATATTAGAGCCTAATCAGGGTTTGCTGATAGTCAGAAAAAAATTTGGCGCGCTGTTTGAATTCAAATCTGTTTTTCGTGGGCGTAAAACGTTTCACGTTTAACAACAAAAGAAAGCTTCGCCTTTTTTATTGACTATGCACGTCTTGGGTTTATATAAATTATTTGTGATAACAAGAAACGCTGACCAAGCTATAAAAATAAAACACGTGAAATATTTTATCACTTTAGTTGAGTATTTTTTGTCCCAGGCATGTGTGATTCATTGCAATAATATATATTGTGTATTGGCCTTGCATGGTCCCTGCGCACATGTGAAACATCAGTTGCGGTTTTTATAATTTCGATCCTCTCATTAGTCCAGCAACTTCACTTATTATTTATTCCAATATGTGATCTATGTAAATAAAAAAACTTCACATTATAGGTATTATTTTGATTATTTTATGAATAAAACATATTTTGAAAATCAAAATCGTGGATAAAGTTAGTAAACAAAGCTCTATGTTTGGTGGTGTTACTTCGATCGATGTATGTTGAAGGGTGATGTTACATATGTACATACAGTGGCAGTCAAAAGTTTAGGCCCACCCTCAATTTGGGTGTTTTCTCTCTAAACAACATGGTTGGATGAATAAATCGGGCTGAAACCTTCAGGAGATGTGAAAAACATGTGTTGGAGTCTGTTATGTTTGTATAGTTATGTTTCATTCATTAGAATTGGTTTTTAGGTAGTATAAATGTTAAATCTGAAAGCATGCGTTTGTTCGTGGGTGACACGCGTCGATGGTGGTTTGAAGACAGTTACGAAATTATAAGCTTTACATTGAGGCTAAAACCAGCTTGATTCTAGTTATTGGTACTAGCCACACCTCATACATAACTTTTATCATGTTTTTATCGTTTCTTCACACTTCTTAAAATCACTTAGAGCGAGTCACAAAAAATGCCTGGAAAGCCACCAAGGGACTAATAGAAAAAACTTCGTAAAAATGAAATTCTATGCAAGAAAGTTTATTCACGTCTATGCATGGCGTGTTTTGAAGCAAGCAAGTTGTTTTCGGTGTTTCTTTATCATGATTAACTAATAAACTAGTCTTTATATTGTAAAACTTGAAAGTATTGGTTCTCAAAAAACCTTTCACTTTTTCCAATGCGACACAGAGCAACTTAAGGTTGATTTTAGTTCTGTTAAATGACAGCAATGGTTATCATAACTACCAGTTAACTGTATCTAATGATTAAAACTCAATTGAATACCTTATATGTTTCTAACTTCTTTCAAACGACCGTCGACGCGTGTTACTCAAGAACAAACGCATGCTTTCAGATACAACATTTATATTACCTTAAAAACAATTCTAATTAATGAAACACAACTATACTAACATAAGAGGCTCCAACACATGTTTTTCACATCTCCTGAAAGTTTCAGCCCGATTTAAACATCCAACCGTGTTTTGTAGAAAAAAACTCCCGAATTGAGGGTGGGCCTAAACTTTTGACTGCCACTGTAGGACTAGAATTCGTTTATTAATACAACCGGCTGTTAAACTAGTTGGTTTGAATGTGGGGTAACAACCCCCGTCGCCTTCAGTTTACAGTCTTAGTTACGACAGTGCAAGACAGGAGTACCTGTGGTGTAGCGGTTAGCACGTCCGTGTACTGAACGGAAGGTCGTGGGTTCGAATCCTACCAGGATACTTGAAATTTTTCAGTTTCTTAGTAGGACTAGAATTCGTTTATTAATACAACCGGCTGTTAAACTAGTTGGTTTGAATGTGGGGTAACAACCCCCGTCGCCTTCAGTTTACAGTCTTAGTTACGACAGTGCAAGACAGGAGTACCTGTGGTGTAGCGGTTAGCACGTCCGTGTGCTGAACGGAAGGTCGTGGGTTCGAATCCTACCAGGATACTTGAAATTTTTCAGTTTCTTAGTAGGACTAGAATTCGTTTATTAATACAACCGGCTGTTAAACTAGTTGGTTTGAGTGTGGGGTAACAACCCCCGTCGCCTTCAGTTTACAGTCTTAGTTACGACAGTGCAAGACAGGAGTACCTGTGGTGTAGCGGTTAGCACGTCCGTGTACTGAACGGAAGGTCGTGGGTTCGAATCCTACCAGGATACTTGAAATTTTTCAGTTTCTTGGTAGGACTAGAATTTGTTTATTAATTCAATCCATGTATGTTGAAAGGTGATTTTACTTCGATCGATGTCTGTATGTTTAGAGGTGATGTTACTTCTATTGATGTTCATATGTACATATGTTGAAAGGTGATGTTACTTCGATCGATGTATGTTGGGAGGTGTTATGTTACTTCGATCGATGTATGTATGTTGAAAGGTGATGTTAATTCGATCGATGTACAGTACGTGTAAAGAGGATCAGAGGAGTTCTCTGAATGGACAAAGGTTTAATTGTCGAATGCCATGAATAGTCAAAAGTATTTGGTGAAAGTGGATCAACGGTTCATCGAGACCTTTTCATGTGACGAAAATTTGTGGTTCCGCTGACTCGCCTCTTTACTGACTCGTTCCTTCACTGAATCTAGTCAATCCACTACGGTTGTTGTTGTTGTTGTTGTTGTTGTTGTTGTTGTTGTTGTTGTTGTTGTTGTTGTTGTTGTTGTTGTTGTTGTTGTTGTTGTTGTTGTTGTTGTTGTTGTTGTTGTTGTTGTTGTTGTTGTTGTTGTTGTTGTTGTTGTTGTTGTTGTTGTTGTTGTTGTTGTTGTTGTTGTTGTTGTTGTTGTTGTTTTCGTTGTTGTTGTTATCCTCACCGTTAATCGTAGTTTTAGTGATCATTACTTCGATTTGATTTGATAAAATTTGATGTCTGTAATCATGATAGGATGTGTTTATACGTTTTACTGTAATTGATGAAAGCTACGTGGACGTCAACAGAAGACATTAATCACAAACAAGGCCCAGAAAACAACTTTTAACAGTCAAGTTAACAAGAAATTATTAATTTTAATCGTCTCAACACAGTATATCTGTTTGAACATGTTTCAACAGTGCTGTCGACCACCGAGCCCATTGGAATTTTAGAATTGAAAAAGATTAATTTCGGGAGAAATGTATATATCTCGATCTGCGTGAGAACTAAGAAATTTTGGTATGCGGCGAAGAACGCTTCATGAATTGGGTTTTCAATACCTTTTTTTACTTTCCAATAGCTCAACCACAAAGTATTTTGGCCTCGCAGAATTTTGGTAGTTACGTGAAACACCCTACACACAATCACCAAAATTACACAATCACCAAAATTACACAATCACCAAAATTACACAATCACCGAAATCAGTACCATAAATATTATAAATACAGCGAGTACTATCAATACTATAAATACTGAGAGTACCGTAAATACTGTAAATACTGAGAGTACCATAAAAATTATGAACACTGTGAGTGACATACATATGTGAATACTTTAAATACTGATAGTACCATAAAAACTATGAACACTGTGAGTAACATAAATACTGTAAATACTGAGAGTACCATAAATACTATGAAAACTGTGAGTAACATGAATACTGTATATACTGTAAGTAACATAAATAATATGAACACTGTGAGTAACATAAATACTGTATATACTGTGAGTACCATAAATACTATGAACACTGTGAGTAACATAAATACTGTAAATACTGTGAGTACCATAAAACCTATGAACACTGTGAGTAGCATAAATACTGTAAATACTGAGAGTACCATAAATACTATGAATACTGTGAGTAACATAAATACTGTAAATACTTAAGTACATATTTCCAAAACCCGAAAATTTTGCTAGGAAATTTTCCAAACGCTAAATTTTATTTCTGCATATTAAGGTTGATAACCATTGAAATGCCGCCGCTGTGCGGGCCTAACGAGCTTGTCCGAGCGGTAATCGGGGGTTAACGGACAGTAAAACTTCATATGAAATTTATGTTCTGTGACCGAAAATTTTGGCGTTTAGAAAAAAATCTAGTAAAATTTTTGGGGTTTGGAATCTTGCGTGAGTACCATAAATACTATGAACACTGTAAGTAACATAAATACTTTAAATACTGTGAGTACCATAAATACTAAAAAAACTGTGAGTATCATAAATACTATAAATTCTGTGATTATAATAAATAATATGAACACTATGAGTAACATAAAAACTGTAAATACTGTAAGTACCATAAATACTATGAATACTGTTAAAACACACAAATACTATGAAACGGAGATTACACCGCTTCATAATTAACTCTACTGAATCAGAAACCTAATGGCTTAAAATGAATACATTAGGCGTTGACGGGTTTCACTTGAATCATGTTCATTTGGTTAACGGGTACGACGGCCACGGAAGTCACACGCTTGACGCAGCAGGTCCTGCCGTGAGTGAATGAGTGAATGAATGAGTGAGTGAGTGAGTGAGTGAGTGAGTCAGTGATTGAGTCATTGAGTCAGTGAGCTAGAGAGTGTGCCATCAAATGAGCTCATTTAGACAAACACCTGAATGTCATCATGCACACCACATTCATGTAAACGCTATTTTGTTCGCAACAGTCCACTTTGTTGCACTTTTATCTGTACTGGAAACTGCTGTTGTGCGCAAAGAACGGGCGAATGATCGTTATTATGCCGCATAACCAAATGAACGTTACGTCATAACCAAATACATAAATGTTACGCCGTGACAAACCAAAGTAAGTAGAACATGATGTTGACAAAGCAGACGCTCAGTAGCGAGTCGAAAACACTGCCGATAATTACGACTTGTTGGGACGTGCTGTAGCGCGGCTTGTCAGTCACACGGAACGATATGTGACCACTCGGTCTGACTGTTACCGTCTGTAAAATGTGTGACATGTGAAAATTCTGTAACAACTATAACATGTGTAAAAACTGTAACAACTGTAGCATGTGTAACCTCTGACTCACGAACAAAAAAGTAGCTATTCTGTAAAAAATGTCAACAATGTTACATACCGTTATCTTAAAAATAGTGCTACATCGAAAACACATTGGCGACGCAGAGTTACTTGCAAAACTGTTCGACTCACCCAACGATTCTGTTCCATGGCATTTTCAACTTGCTGCTGACTAAAGTCCCTCTGAAAGTCGACGTATTGACAGGACGTGTTCTGTGTCTGAACGCTGTATTGCATCGGCGTTGACGATGTGAGAGCGCACTGCGTTTGTGTCTGAATAAAAAAATTATATGATGATAATGATGATGATGATGATATGATGATGAAGAAGAAGTAAGAAGACGATGATGATAATGATGATGATGATGATGATGATGATGATGATGATGATGATGATGATGATGATGATGATGATGATGATGATGATGATGTTGATGATGTTAATTATGTTATGATGAGAATGATGACTATGAGTTTCTCGAGCTTACTGACCCAAATATTTCATAATATCCTTGAGACTGCAGATTCGATTACGCGAATACGTGAAATTAAGACTTTACCGCGCCCGAAATGGATTGTCGAATAGAGTGTTATTTTTTACTGCAAAGGTGAATGGCGCGTTGTTTCTTCCAGCTTGATGCTCATTGGGCCTAGCACTTGGGCGGCGGATAAAGTTTATTGGGCGGCGAGCGTTTTCCTAACATGTTAAAGAGCAATAAGTGAATTTTTTCAATGAAAACTGCGAGAGACAACTGTTTCTTTTGTTTGTGACTTTAGAAAACTTTTCATAGAACGAAATCGGAGTTACAACGCATCCGCGCATTTCGCCTGCGGAAAAGTCTTAATTGTACGTATTCGGGCAATCAATTCTGCAGTCTGCATACATCACACAACGACCGATGAAGTAAAACTGCTACTTTCAGTGGATTTGAACACGAACTTGGAAGTTTGTTTACTAAAAAACTGATTTTAAATCCGGTCTTACCGGGCTGGTGACGTCGCACGATTCAATGGCTTCCATAGCGATAAGCTGAGCACAGTCGGTTTTCATAACCTCGGTCGTAGCAAACTTTATATCGGTTGATCCTGTTAGCAACGATTATTGAGAACTTGGCGTGTTTCAAGAAAGTTTGCGCAATGTTAACTGGTGAAAATGAAATGTGTGAATGTGTTATGACAAAGATAAATATTTAGCAATGCAGTTTTCAAACTGTGGGTGGAGTTTTTTTGAAAACTTAGTCAAGTCCCTAATATGTTTGGTTAATAACATGCGATTCTAAGGGAAATGTAATTGTTCTAATAATTATATGTGTGTACACGTCCAACCTTCCAGTGACGTCAATGATGTTTCTGCGAATAGCTGTCGAACATCTCCAATCCAAACGTGATCGAACATCGAATTCGGCATTGACACTTTGTAGATCGGTATGTGTCGATCTGTAAACGTCAACTCTCTGCATCATCGTTGGATGTTGTCAAGCTGTTTATCAAGATCAACTACCATAAGAAAAATTCAAAGAATTTTAAAGAATTTTTTTTTAAGAAACTTTTTAGTAAAAATTGAAAACCATTATTTCAAAAAACAATTAGCTTTAAAAAATTCTCACTGGACGCGGTAAACTCACCGATGATGTGTGCTCGTGGTGGATGTGCCGTGAGCAGGCACGCGAACCCAGCGTGTTGTCGCAGTATCGGAAACATGTCCACGCATGAAACACTAGCCTGCGTTTCTTTGACGCAGTTCATCTCGTTTACCACAACATTTGCCTGCAGTACATCAATATCCTGCGATGTGCAAAGCATCAGATTCGGCCACTGAACAGAAGCGTTGAAATCGGAAATCATGCTGATTGATCGGGCATTAAAAATGTGATCTTCATCTTCACGGCCACCAGCCACCATGTACGAGATTGAAGTTGCAGCCAAAATGCAGAGGATTATCTCGATGGCGACGAGCACCAACGTTGTGGGTGGAGCTTCGTCGGTTGCCGGCTGATTCAGCGAGCGTGCTGCTTGTTCTTCGTTATCGATCATCAACCCGAAAAACCCTCGATTGAAAAAGTTACGGATACTCATGTCATCAGTAAACAACTTGGTCTTCAGTGTTATGATAATCTCTAACACGCCGATTATGGTCAATCCTGAGATGAGCGAAACTATTCCCCATGACAACGAGATCATTTCGATTACTTGAAAGGTGTCATACTCAATGGTGCCTATATTAGTTTCGGCACTTCCTTCGTAGTCAATTCTTGTATACGGGTAGTACTGGTCACTTGTTTCCACTGTCTTTATTGTTTTTTTGGTTATGACATAGACGCCATCGTCACAAACCGGCCGGCAATAAGCCATATCGCTGTCAGTTAGAATACCGTGAAACGGAGAATCTTCATCGACCTGGAATATCTCCTTGTAATAATCGAAATATCCGTCCACGAAGACGTTCAGGGGTTCAGATGCGTCCAGTGTCAAGTTGGGCCAACTTGTGTCGATATTTTTTAATTTACGAACGAGATGAAAAGAAGAGTAGAACCTGTCCTGCAGAACGCACTGGGTCAATTGATCGATTGTACAACAACCTATGGAAGTTGACACAGTTAAATGATTGTAGCACAGAGAACAATTGCACACTTTGTCAATGATGACCTCGCGCATTCGTGTTAGGTTGGCATATGGATTCACACACACCGTATTAACATCACAAGTTGGTGACTCTTTCATCAGTTTATACTTAGCTTGAAACTCCAACCCAGTGGCCAATCGCTGACCTTTTACGGAATCGAGAGAAAAACCACCATGTTCGTTTGTTGAGTTTGGTAAACTGAATACCATGTACATTTCACCAGAGTTAGGCCACTCGTATTGGTCAATGGCTGATATGTTGACTGAAGGTCCCAGGTATGGTGACTTGCCATCAGTTTGCTCGAACACAGAATCATCCAGGAGAACACTATAGACACGTCCGCTAAAAAATAATGGCTGTGAAAATCTCTGCTGCAAAAAAAACTTCATGTTGTCATCGACGTAAGGTCGCCAATACCAATTCTTACAGCATTCATGATTGATATTGTCATCAAAACCGCATCCAATCACGATATGACATGGGTCCAGGTAAAAGAAAGAGAGAACGCCGAAGGGCTGTTGATCGTTCATTCCAATTGTCTGCGCCAATCGCAAATACTGTTGATGGAGTTCACTGGACTGGGAAAGGTCAGGACGCAAGCGTTTCAGGGAAAATTCCAAATGATATGGTTTTGTCCAGAAGTTGGGAACGGAATTTACAAATGATTCCTGCTCCTGAAGATCACTGTAACAACTCCTACTTGTTGCGCCGATGCACATGTACTGCAACAGTTGCACGCTCACATTATGTTCGGCGAGTTTTGTGTGGTTTAGAACCATAAGTTCAATTTTCCCCACGGAGCCGATGGCGGTTTCAGGCACTGGAATCTGGTAACGATTGAGTATTAACGGTCGCTCTCGATATCGATCGGTGTAGTTTGTTCGCACAACAGTGGTTATCCATATAATCATGGGAATGCACATCAGTACGATGATGCACAGTTGTGCTCTTCGGGCATTAGTCTGATTGAACGCTTTGTGCACTGCGGTCATCACTATTTGCATGACAGACAGCCCTGTAAACATGGCGGCAACGTTGGCTAGATATCCAGCTGAAGCCCAAATGTCTTTGGTGGGTAGATCGCGTATCTTCCATGGTCGTGGGTACAGGTCTGTTATGAACTTTTGTGAGTTGCCGAAAATCGCTCTGTGTGAATATATCCAGTAATCTGAGATTTTTTCGCGTCCACACAACAATTTTTGAATTTCGGGTGGATTTACGTCGTACTTTACTTCCCGTTGGCACATAACTTCCACCGGTTCATTTTTGATCAGATTAACCGCACTCATGTCCTCCGAAATCAATGTTCCTGCCCAGTAATCCGCGCCTTCTGGCACAACGAGCCAACCATGTTCATCTGTCGGTGCGCTGATGAAGTCCTGCATTCGTATCTGTTCCACGTCAATGTTGCCTCTCCAAACCTTCAGCTCATCGGGGACGTCCACGGATCTATAACCCGTGACAATTGGATCTCCATCATCAAGATACGGTTCAGGACGATTAGCCCGGCGCCACATAACACACAGGTGATCATCCAGCCACATCGTGTACTGACCATCGTAGCAGTTGATCGATGAGCCGGAACACACGAAACGACGATTGTACCAGCCACCGGTTTTGCGTTCAAAATCCGAAGACGGCACATCGTACTGCAGCACATACCTGAATGTGTGCGTCAATTGACATCTTTTCTAGTTCCTCGGGTATTCAAGTTCTTAATTGGCTGGATATGGTACTTTACGGATGGTATTATGCACAAAATGGGTTATCCTTAACACACAAACTATCACTTTGCTAAAAAAATTCTTTTGTAGAACACGGGTTGGAATTCTCCACCACGCTTTTCTAGTCCTAAAGAAAAAATGCGTACCTGGGTTCGATAATAGCCCACCACAGTAAAGTCAGGTTGGAGCTTTGTGAAGCATTAATCAATAGGCGCTGTAAATGGGGATGAATCGGCAATGACCAGTTACGATACAATAAGGAGTCTACAGCTCTCCAAACGAGGGTTCTGTCGTTGACACTGTCGGCCACTTGAAGATCACGTTGCCAAGTCGGACTCACCAAATCTCGCAGCTGAAAGTGATGGGTTAACAGAGATTAACAGAGAAGGTTAGTTTAACAGAGGTGAACAGAGGTTAATAGAAGTTAACATAGTTCAACAGAGGTTAGTAGAGATTAACAGAGTTTAACATGGTGAACAGAGAAAAAAAGTTATCTTAGAACAAACCCGTCGCATGTAGAACATGAGATCAAAAGGCAAGCTAGCTTCGTGATCGCCGTTTCTATAGAGTCGAGTGACTCGGTTTACGTCGGTGGTCGTCATGTTGATCAGGTCTAACACGGCCACGTTGTACCACACGTGGAAGTCGTAGTTTTCATGTTTCGTAGCCCGTTGGTACACCTCGAATACGCTACGCCCCTCTCTAAAAAGGCACATATGATTGAGTAACTCGGATACTTGATAAACTTGAACACAGTACAAGAAAAAAAACGACAAATTCGTTCAAATCAAGGCAACTGTGCACGCAGCCACAGCTCGTAGATTCTTATCACGGATTGGTTAGACGTGGTAATAGTAGTTGAAGCTTCGGCTGCTCTCCCGATTTTCCGTGCTTAGCCAATAAGCCAATTAGTGAAAAGGTCCTACTAGTCAAAGTTACCCGTACAGTTGCCATAGCTTAGAGCGATTTTGCCTACTAGCTGAAGCTGACCGATTACAGAAGCTATAGCTTTGGCAATTCGGTTACAGTTTTTTCTTGTTTGTAGCATTAACTACTAACATTAAGCGGAACAACGGATCGTTTTCTTGAAGTTCCGGCGGTGGTTGGACCGGTAACGGATAGACGGCAAAACCTGGCCGTGGACAGAAAATAGTGTCCGGAAAAGCTACCATCCCCGGCAGGCTTTCGAAGTCGGTGAGGTTTTGGTCGTACTGCAATGAATAAAAAGTATTCAGGAAAACCTATAGTTTTAGATTCTTATTGTCTACACAACTACGCAGGAAAATTTTGATTCATAATGCTCTGTTTGGTGCTGATCAATATCCAATGTGACTCTTGGTTGTTACATTACAAGACAAAAAGATTTGACAAATTCGCCGAAGCTACAAATGGCAATTTCAGCTGCATATGGCTTCAGCTAATAGGACATCTTCGATTTGGTTTATAGCTAATATACTAGTTTAAGCTTCGGCGACTCTCAAAAGTTCCCACGCTCACATCCAACAAGCGAAGAAGTCCTACTAGCCGAAACTGTGCGCACAGTTGCCATAACTCCCATTCAAATCTGCTCATGAAATTCGGTTTACATACGAAAAAATACATTCGTAATCAGTTCACACGGCCTATCAAACGTAAATTGACTTACCGAACAAATCAATCAATCTGTATTTTGTTACACAAATGTACACGTTACGTTCCTTTGTGCTCATTATTGATTAAAACCCAGTGTCACTACAACTTGTGTGCTTTGCATTGCGTTCATTCATGTTGTTGACCGTTTTGTTAATGATTTGTGAAATAATTTGGCCAATGCATTTATAATACTTGTTTTCAATTGGGTTTTTAATACTGATTATAATTTTCTTAATTTTTATAAGTTAGTTAGCACGGAGCTCATCCCTGATGAGTCCAGGCTCCGTTAGGTTGGCGTCGGATGCTATGGACGAAACGCCAAAGGAAAAGTTTTTTGATTTTTTTGTTTTTCGAAATTAATTCTCTAAATAAGTTAGCAAGATAACAATAATTTCAATGCACTAAATTGTTGCAATAATTTCATATGTTCATCTTATTAGCTTCGGCGATTTCGCCACATATTTTTGTCGTGTACTATAATGGGTTGGTCAGGCAACTGTAAAAGAATACGCCATCCATGGTACTTCTTTTTGCAATGTTGAATATAACTTCCTCCAACAAGCCTTATGGCAGTCAAAACGAAGTGTGACCTACTGGCTGATGGTCGTTAAAAAATATGCCTCTAACATCAGATGGAGTGACTTGGAACTTGGTTCCATGATATGCCTATGGCAAGCACCATTCGTGATTGGGACCCGGCGAAGTCTTAATCCGAGTGAGACAACCCAACAAACAAAAAAAAAAAACTTATAAATAATCAAATACCCCCAATAAATAGTCAAATACTAAAGAATCAGAAAAAAGTAAGAGCTTATCTTGCGACAAATAAAAGGTTGAATCAACAAGTCAGTAAAAGCCTCAAATAAGAGATGCTTAATAAAAGTGATTTCAAGTAACGTTATTTATCGTCCGTTGTTTGAGACTGTTATAAACTACTGAAAACACATTTATTCATAATCGTATATTTGGCTAGTAAAGCCCGTTTGTCGTTTCTGCAAGCGGAAGAATTTTCCCAAAACGTCTGAAAATGGAAAATCAGTCATCGTCATACCGGCATGCTATACTGTGTTAAACTATGGTTAGCCGAGTTGAGTTCGGGACTTTTGCTTGCAGAAACAACATACGGGCTTTAGGTTCCGTTTGCTGATTGATTGGAAGCGAAAAACTAGCTGAAGCTCCGGCGACTTTCCCAGTAAGCAAATTCTTATTTGTTGAAGCTGCGCGCACAATTGCTATAGTTTCCGGATTTTCATTTAACTAACGGTTATACTGTCATAAAACACAACGACTGCCAGCAAACCGCTCAATAAGTATACAACGCCCGACAGTATGAATTTAGCGCGGCGACTCTCTCCGTTGGCAACCTGAACGCGTTGGAAGTTGTAAACTTTGTGATGAACGAACTAGATAGATTCTGTAAACGTGATGATAGACGAGTTTGAACTTTTAGATTTGTGATGAACGAGCTAGAACTTATGGACTTTGTGATGAACGAGTTTGAATGTATAAACGCTGTGATGTGATGGACGAGTTTGAAATTTTAGTTTTTTAATGTGACTTGTATGACTATACTACGTGGTTAACGAATATGAACTAATGATTTTGCGCTAATCATTTTGAATATATAGTTCAAACTTCATCTGTAAAAACGAGTTTGTGATTATCAACTCATTCTTGAAATACGTCACTCTCAATGACAGTCGTCTCAATCAGTATCTCACTCACGCAATCACTCCATCACTCACTCACTCAATTACTCATTCACTCACTCACTCACTACCTCACTCACTCACTCACTAACTCACTCACTCACTCACTCACTCACTCTTTCATACCTGACCCGGTTGTGCACATAAATGATTATACCAGGTCCAGAATAGTTGGCAGAATACTCGAAAGCGAGCCATGCTGGCTGGCTTGGAAATATCAAATCTAAAAAAATCTAACATAAAAAAACCAACTGTCTAAATAACTGTTATAAAGACTGCTTAAAACGGCGGTTTTATCAGAGAATAACTTCTTTTCGAAAAAAAATTTGCATGAATAAATTTTTGGAATTGCTTTTGCTCTGAAATTGTCTATATTTAAGGGTCATTGACATTGCGATTGACAGGAAAATGTATATTGTACTTTAATATATAGATTATTACGTTATTTATATGATTACTGGTGTTCAAATTGACAGTAACATCGACATTCATCGTGCATGATTTGCGGGAAAAAATCAAGAATCAAGAATCAATAATCAATAATCAAGAATCAAGAACCATGAATCAAGACCGTAAAAAACTGCTGTCAGTGTTAGGTTGAACGCCTTTCGAATTTTCATGAGATTTGGGCCAAATTTGTTGGAAAACAATGAAAATGTCTAAAGTTTGTCAAAAATGATAAATTTTTAATTCTACATTAAAAAGAATCCCGTAATCAGAAATTTCAGGTGTACTTACATATCATTGGCTTTTTTTTAAATTTCATGCAATATAATATAATTGAGAAATGGCCGGCCAGAAAACGCGCCGTTACTTTACAGCCACCCTGTAGCAAGTTGATGGTAAATTAAAGAAAACTCTTTCAAGAACATTCCTTAAGCCCAAGCCCTAGCTGCTCTCCTCTCATTAAATTAAGATTACCAAATTACACAATCACCAAAATTACACAATCACCGAAATCAGTACCATAAATATTATAAATACTGAGAGTACCGTAAATACTGTAAATACTGAGAGTACCGTAAATACTGTAAATACTGAGAGTACCATAAAAATTATGAACACTGTGAGTCACATACATATGTGAATACGTTAAATACTGATAGTACCATAAAAAACTATGAACACTGTGAGTAACATAAATACTGTAAATACTGAGAGTACCATAAATACTATGAAAACTGTGAGTAACATGAATACTGTAAATACTGTAAGTAACATAAATAATATGAACACTGTGAGTAACATAAATACTGTAAATACTGTGAGTACCATAAATACTATGAACACTGTGAGTAACATAAATACTGTAAATACTGTGAGTACCATAAAACCTATGAACACTGTGAGTAGCATAAATACTGTAAATACTGAGAGTACCATAAATACTATGAATACTGTGAGTAACATAAATACTGTAAATACTTAAGTACATATTTCCAAAACCCGAAAATTTTGCTAGAAAATTTTCCAAACGCTAAATTTTATTCCCGCATATTAAGGTTGATAACCATTGAAATGCCGCTGCTGTGCGGGCCTAACGAGCTTGTCCGAGCGGTAATCGGGGGTTAACGGACAGTAAAACTTCATATGAAATTTATGTTCGGTGACCAAAAATTTTGGCGTTTAGAAAAAAATCTAGTAAAATTTTTGGGGTTTGGAATCTTGCGTGAGTACCATAAATACTATGAACACTGTAAGTAACATAAATACTTTAAATACTGTGAGTACCATAAATACAGAAAAAACTGTGAGTATCATAAATACTATAAATTCTGTGATTATAATAAATAATATGAACACTATGAGTAACATAAAAACTGTAAATACTGTAAGTACCATAAATACTATGAATACTGTTAAAACACACAAATACTATGAAACGGAGATTACACCGCTTCATAATTAACTGTACTGAATCAGAAACCTAATGGCTTAAAATGAATACATTAGGCGTTGACGGGTTTCACTTGAATCATGTTCATTTGGTTAACGGGTACGACGGCCACGGAAGTCACACGCTTGACGCAGCAGGTCCTGCCGTGAGTGAATGAGTGAATGAATGAGTGAGTGAGTGAGTGAGTGAGTGAGTCAGTGAGCTAGAGAGTGTGTCATCAAATGAGCTCATTTAGACTTAGACAAACACCTGAATGTCATCATGCACACCACATTCATGTAAACGCTATTTTGTTGCGCGCAACAGTCCACTTTGTTGCACTTTTATCTGTACTGGAAACTGCTGTTGTGCGCAAAGAACGGGCGAATGATCGTTATTATGCCGCATAACCAAATGAACGTTACGTCATAACCAAATACATAAATGTTACGCCGTGACAAACATTTACATGATGCCGCGCCATTTACGCCGTGACATTTCGATTACTTGAAAGGTGTCATACTCAATGGTGCCTATATTAGTTTCGGCACTTCCTTCGTAGTCAATTCTTGTATACGGGTAGTACTGGTCACTTGTTTCCACTGTCTTTATTGTTTTTTTTGGTTATGACATAGACGCCATCGTCACAAACCGGCCGGCAATGAGCCATATCGCTGTCAGTTAGAATACCGTGAAACGGAGAATCTTCATCGACCTGGAATATCTCCTTGTAATAATCGAAATATCCGTCCACGAAGACGTTCAGGGGTTCAGATGCGTCCAGTGTCAAGTTGGGCCAACTTGTGTCGATATTTTTTAATTTACGAACGAGATGAAAAGAAGAGTAGAACCTGTCCTGCAGAACGCACTGGGTCAATTGATCGATTGTACAACAACCTATGGAAGTTGACACAGTTAAATGATTGTAGCACAGAGAACAATTGCACACTTTGTCAATGATGACCTCGCGCATTCGTGTTAGGTTGGCATATGGATTCACACACACCGTATTAACATCACAAGTTGGTGACTCTTTCATCAGTCTTGGAAGTTTGTTTACTAAAAAACTGATTTTAAATCCGGTCTTACCGGGCTGGTGACGTCGCACGATTCAATGGCTTCCATAGCGATAAGCTGAGCAGATTTTTTTTCTGACTACCAGCAAACCCTGATTAGGCTATAATATGATGGTACGAATATTAGCGTGCCGCACACGAAACCTGGCCTAAGCTTAGTGTTAGGCTTACGCTCAGGCTTAGGCCTAGGCTTATACTTATGTACATATGTTTAGGCTTAGGCTTAGGCTTACACTTAGGCTTACACTTATGTATGTTTAGGCGGAGACTTAGGCTTAAACTTAGATTTATAACTTATGTACATATGTATGTTTAGGCTTGGCTTAGTCTAAGACTTTCACTTAGGCTTAGGCTTAGACTTTTGCAAATGCTTTGGCTTAGGCTTAGGCTCAGGCTTAGGTATACCATAACGCACACGTCTCCTCGCTCTCGTCACACCAGTCAAAGAGCGCCAGCTCACAGATAAACGGATATGCCAACCAACAATGGTCATCGTCCGGATGTACACCGTTGTTATTCCATAAACAGCCGCAGTTCTGATTGCCACCATGGTTACTCGGGTTAGGTGGGTTCGCTGAAAATGAGTTAACATTCCTTTACTCGATTATTCATTCATTCATTCATTCATTCATTCATTCATTCATTCATTCATTCATTCATTCACTCAATTCATTCATTCATTCATTCATTCATTCATGCATTCATTCATTCATTCATTCATTCATTCATTCATTCATTCATTCATTCATTCAATCATTCATTCATTCATTCATTCATTTATTCATTCATTCATTCATTCATTCATTCAGTCAGTCAGTCAGTCAATCGGTCACTCATTCAGTCAGTCAGCCAGGCATTCAGTCATTCAATCAGTCAGTCTAACCAACAGTCATCGTTTGCAGAGCAATACGTCAATTTGGGTCGGATTCATTTATTCATTGGCTTACTATTTCATGCACTTACTTCTTTTAGCATCAACTCACTTACACACACTCACTCACTCACTCACTCACTCACTCACTCACTCACTCACTCACTCACTCACTCACTCACTCACTCACTCACTCACTCACTCACTCACTCACTCACTCACTCACTCACTCACTCACTCACTCACTCACTCACTCACTCACTCACTCACTCACTCACTCACTCACTCACTCACTTAGGCCTAAGCCTGAGCGTAAGCCTAACACTAAGCTTAGGCCAGGTTTCGTGTGCGGCACGCTAATATTCGTACCATCATATTATAGCCTAATCAGGGTTTGCTGGTAGTCAGAAAAAAAAATTTGGCGCGCAGTTTGAATTCAAATCTGTTTTTGGTGGGCGTAAAACGTTTCACGTTTAACAACAAAAGAAAGTTTAGCCTTTTTTATTGACTATGCACGTCTTGGGTTTATAGAAATTATTTGTGATAACAAGAAACGCTGACCAAGCTATAAAAATGAAACACGTGAAATATTTTATCACTTTAGTTGAGTATTTTTTGTCCCAGGCATGTGTGATTCATTGCAATAATATATATTGTGTATTGGCCTTGCATGGTCCCTGCGCACATGTGAAACATCAGTTGCGGTTTTTATAATTTCGATCCTCTCATTAGTCCAGCAACTTCACTTATATTTATTCCAATATGTGATCTATGTAAATAAAAAAACTTCACATTATAGATATTATTTTGATTATTTTATGAATAAAACATATTTTGAAAATCAAAATCGTGGATAAAGTTAGTAAACAAAGCTCTATGTTTGGTGGTGTTACTTCGATCGATGTATGTTGAAGGGAGATGTTACATATGTACATAGGACTAGAATTCGTTTATGAATACAACCGGCTGTTAAACTAGTTGGTTTGAATGTGGGGTAACAACCCCCGTCGCCTTCAGTTTACAGTCTTAGTTACGACAGTGCAAGACAGGAGTACCTGTGGTGTAGCGGTTAGCACGTCCGTGTACTGAACGGAAGGTCGTGGGTTCGAATCTTGAATACTTGAAATACTAAGGATACTTGAAATTTTTCAGTTTCTTGGTAGGACTAGAATTTGTTTATTAATTCAATCCATGTATGTTGAAAGGTGATTTTACTTCGATCGATGTCTGTATGTTTAGAGGTGATGTTACTTCTATTGATGTTCATATGTACATATGTTGAAAGGTGATGTTACTTCGATCGATGTATGTTGGGAGGTGTTATGTTACTTCGATCGATGTATGTATGTTGAAAGGTGATGTTAATTCGATCGATGTACAGTACGTGTAAAGAGGATCAGAGGAGTTCTCTGAATGGGCAAAGGTTTAATTGTCGAATGCCATGAATAGTCAAAAGTATTTGGTGAAAGTGGATCAACGGTTCATCGAGACCTTTTCATGTGACGAAAATTTGTGGTTCCGCTGACTCGCCTCTTTACTGACTCGTTCCTTCACTGAATCTAGTCAATCCACTACGGTTGTTGTTGTTGTTGTTGTTGTTGTTGTTGTTGTTGTTGTTGTTGTTGTTGTTGTTGTTGTTGTTGTTGTTGTTGTTGTTGTTGTTGTTGTTGTTGTTGTTGTTGTTGTTGTTGTTGTTGTTGTTGTTGTTGTTGTTGTTGTTGTTGTTGTTGTTGTTGTTGTTGTTGTTGTTGTTGTTGTTGTTGTTGTTGTTGTTGTTGTTGTTGTTGTTGTTGTTGTTGTTTTCGTTGTTGTTGTTATCCTCACCGTTAATCGTAGTTTTAGTGATCATTACTTCGATTTGATTTGATAAAATTTGATGTCTGTAATCATGATAGGATGTGTTTATACGTTTTACTGTAATTGATGAAAGCTACGTGGACGTCAACAGAAGACATTAATCACAAACAAGGCCCAGAAAACAACTTTTAACAGTCAAGTTAACAAGAAATTATTGATTTTAATCGTCTCAACACAGTATATCTGTTTGAACATGTTTCAACAGTGCTGTCGACCACCGAGCCCATTGGAATTTTAGAATTGAAAAAGATTAATTTCGGGAGAAATGTATATATCTCGATCTGCGTGAGAACTAAGAAATTTTGGTATGCGGCGAAGAACGCTTCATGAATTGGGTTTTCAATACCTTTTTTTACTTTCCAATAGCTCAACCACAAAGTATTTTGGCCTCGCAGAATTTTGGTAGTTACGTGAAACACCCTACACACAATCACCAAAATTACACAATCACCAAAATTACACAATCACCAAAATTACACAATCACCGAAATCAGTACCATAAATATTATAAATACAGCGAGTACTATCAATACTATAAATACTGAGAGTACCGTAAATACTGTAATTACTGAGAGTACCATAAAAATTATGAACACTGTGAGTGACATACATATGTGAATACTTAAAAATACTGATAGTACCATAAAAAATATGAACACTGTGAGTAACATAAATACTGTAAATACTGAGAGTACCATAAATACTATGAAAACTGTGAGTAACATGAATACTGTAAATACTGTAAGTAACATAAATAATATGAACACTGTGAGTAACATAAATACTGTAAATACTGTGAGTACCATAAATACTATGAACACTGTGAGTAACATAAATACTGTAAATACTGTGAGTACCATAAAACCTATGAACACTGTGAGTAGCATAAATACTGTAAATACTGAGAGTACCATAAATACTATGAATACTGTGAGTAACATAAATACTGTAAATAATTAAATACATAATTCCAAAACCCGAAAATTTTGCTAGAAAATTTTCCAAGCGCTAAATTTTATTTCCGCATATTAAGGTTGATAACCATTGAAATGCCGCCGCTGTGCGGGCCTAACGAGCTTGTCCGAGCCGTAATCGGGGGTTAACGGACAGTGAAACTTCATATGAAATTTATGTTCGGTGACCGAAAATTTTGGCGTTTAGAAAAAAATCTAGTAAAATTTTTGGGGTTTGGAATCTTGCGTGAGTACCATAAATACTATGAACACTGTAAGTAACATAAATACTTTAAATACTGTCAGTACCATAAATACAAAAAAAATGGTGAGAATCATAAATACTATAAATTCTGTGATTATAATAAATGATATGAACACTATGAGTAACATAAAAACTGTAAATACTGTAAGTACCATAAATACTATGAATACTGTTAAAACACACAAATACTATGAAACGGAGATTACACCGCTTCATAATTAACTCTACTGAATCAGAAACCTAATGGCTTAAAATGAATACATTAGGCGTTGACGGGTTTCACTTGAATCATGTTCATTTGGTTAACGGGTACGACGGCCACGGAAGTCACACGCTTGACGCAGCAGGTCCTGCCGTGAGTGAATGAGTGAATGAATGAGTGAGTGAGTGAGTGAGTGAGTGAGTCAGTGAGCTAGAGAGTGTGTCATCAAATGAGCTCATTTAGACAAACACCTGAATGTCATCATGCACACCACATTCATGTAAACGCTATTTTGTTGCGCGCAACAGTCCATTTTGTTGCACTTTTATCTGTACCGGAAACTGCTGTTGTGCGCGAAGAACGGGCGAATGATCGTTATTATGCCGCATAACCAAATGAACGTTACGTCATAACCAAATACATAAATGTTACGCCGTGACAAACCAAAGTAAGTAGAACATGATGTTGACAAAGCAGACGCTCAGTAGCGAGTCGAAAACACTGCCGATAATTACGACTTGTTGGGACGTGCTGTAGCGCGGCTTGTCAGTCACACGGAACGATATGTGACCACTCGGTCTGACTGTTACCGTCTGTAAAATGTGTGACATGTGAAAATTCTGTAACAACTATAACATGTGTAAAAACTGTAACAACTGTAGCATGTGTAACCTCTGACTCACGAACAAAAAAGTAGCTATTCTGTAAAAAATGTCAACAATGTTACATACCGTTATCTTAAAAATAGTGCTACATCGAAAACACATTGGCGACGCAGAGTTACTTGCAAAACTGTTCGACTCACCCAACGATTCTGTTCCATGGCATTTTCAACTTGCTGCTGAATAAAGTCCCTCTGAAAGTCGACGTATTGACAGGACGTGTTCTGTGTCTGAACGCTGTATTGCATCGGCGTTGACGATGTGAGAGCGCACTGCGTTTGTGTCTGAATAAAAAAATTATATGATGATAATGATGATGATGATGATATGATGATGAAGAAGAAGTAAGAAGACGATGATGATAATGATGATGATGATGATGATGATGATGATGATGATGATGATGATGATGATGATGATGATGATGATGATGATGATGATGTTGATGATGTTAATTATGTTATGATGAGAATGATGACTATGAGTTTCTCGAGCTTACTGACCCAAATATTTCATGATATCCTTGAGACTGCAGATTCGATTACGCGAATACGTGAAATTAAGACTTTACCGCGCCCGAAATGGATTGTCTAATAGAGTGTTATTTTTTACTGCAAAGGTGAATGGCGCGTTGTTTCTTCCAGCTTGATGCTCATTGGGCCTAGCACTTGGGCGGCGGATAAAGTTTATTGGGCGGCGAGCGTTTTCCTAACATGTTAAAGAGCAATAAGTGAATTTTTTCAATGAAAACTGCGAGAGACGACTGTTTCTTTTGTTTGTGACTTTAGAAAACTTTTCATAGAACGAAATCGGAGTTACAACGCATCCGCGCATTTCGCCTGCGGAAAAGTCTTAATTGTACGTATTCGGGCAATCAATTCTGCAGTCTGCATACATCACACAACGACCGATGAAGTAAAACTGCTACTTTCAGTGGATTTGAACACGAACTTGGAAGTTTGTTTACTAAAAAACTGATTTTAAATCCGGTCTTACCGGGCTGGTGACGTCGCACGATTCAATGGCTTCCATAGCGATAAGCTGAGCACAGTCGGTTTTCATAACCTCGGTCGTAGCAAACTTTATATCGGTTGATCCTGTTAGCAACGATTATTGAGAACTTGGCGTGTTTCAAGAAAGTTTGCGCAATGTTAACTGGTGAAAATGAAATGTGTGAATGTGTTATGACAAAGATAAATATTTAGCAATGCAGTTTTCAAACTGTGGGTGGAGTTTTTTTGAAAACTTAGTCAAGTCCCTAATATGTTCGGTTAATAACATGCGATTCTAAGGGAAATGTAATTGTTCTAATAATTATATGTGTGTACACGTCCAACCTTCCAGTGACGTCAATGATGTTTCTGCGAATAGCTGTCGAACATCTCCAATCCAAACGTGATCGAACATCGAATTCGGCATTGACACTTTGTAGATCGGTATGTGTCGATCTGTAAACGTCAACTCTCTGCATCATCGTTGGATGTTGTCAAGCTGTTTATCAAGATCAACTACAATAAGCAAATTTCAAAGAATTTTAAATAATTTTTTTAAAGAAACTTTTTAGTAAAAATTGAAAATCATTATTTCAAAAAACAATTAGCTTTTAAAAATTCTCACTGGACGCGGTAAACTCACCGATGATGTGTGCTCGTGGTGGATGTGCCGTGAGCAGGCACGCGAACCCAGCGTGTTGTCGCAGTATCGGAAACATGTCCACGCATGAAACACTAGCCTGCGTTTCTTTGACGCAGTTCATCTCGTTTACCACAACATTTGCCTGCAGTACATCAATATCCTGCGATGTGCAAAGCATCAGATTCGGCCACTGAACAGAAGCGTTGAAATCGGAAATCATGCTGATTGATCGGGCATTAAAAATGTGATCTTCATCTTCACGGCCACCAGCCACCATGTACGAGATTGAAGTTGCAGCCAAAATGCAGAGGATTATCTCGATGGCGACGAGCACCAACGTTGTGGGTGGAGCTTCGTCGGTGGCCGGCTGATTCAGCGAGGGTGCTGCTTGTTCTTCGTTATCGATCATCAACCCGAAAAACCCTCGATTGAAAAAGTTACGGATACTCATGTCATCAGTAAACAACTTGGTCTTCAGTGTTACGATAATCTCTAACACGCCGATTATGGTCAATCCTGAGATGAGCGAAACTATTCCCCATGACAACGAGATCATTTCGATTACTTGAAAGGTGTCATACTCAATGGTGCCTATATTAGTTTCGGCACTTGCTTGGTAGTCAAGTCTTGTATACGGGTAGTACTGGTCACTTGTTTTCACTGTCTCTAATTTTTGTTCGGTTATTACATAGACGCCATCTTCACAAACCGACCGGCAGTGAGCCATATCGCCGTTGGTTAGAATACTGTGAAACGGAGAGTCTTCATCGTACTGGAATATCTCTTTGTAATAATCGAAATATCCGTCCACGAAGACGTTCAGGGGTTCAGATGCGTCCAGTGTCAAGTTGGGCCAACTTGTGTGGATATTTTTCAATTTACGAACGAGATGAAAAGAAGAGTAGAACCTGTCCTGCAGTACGCACTGGGTCAATTGATCAATTGTACAGCAACCGATGGAAGTTGACACGGTCAGATGGTTGTAGCACAGAGAACAATTGCACACTTTGTCAATGATGACCTCGCGCATTCGTGTCCGGTTGGCAAATGGATTCACACACACCGTATTAACATCACAAATTGGCGGATCTTTCATCAGTTTATACTTAGCTTGAAACCCCAACCTAGTGGTCACTCGCTGACCTTTTACTGAATCGAGATACAAACCACCATTTTCGTTTGTTGAGTTGGGAAATTTGAACATAATGTACACATCACCGAAGTTAGGCCACTCGTATTGGTCAATGGCTGATATGTTGACTGAAGGTCCCAGGTATGGTGACTTGCCATCAGTTTGCTCGAACACAGAATCATCCAGGAGAACACTATAGACACGTCCGCTAAATAATAATGGCTGTGGAAATCTCTGCTGCAAAAAAAACTTCATGTTGTCATCGACGAAAGGTCGCCAATACCAATTCTTACAGCATTCATGTTTGATATTGTCATCAAAACCGCATCCAATCACGATATGACATGGGTCCAGGTAAAAGTAAGAGAGGACGCCGAAGGGCTGTTGATCGTTCATTCCAATTTTCTGCGCCAATCGCAAATACTGTTGATGGAGTTCACCGGACTGGGAAAGGTCAGGACGCAAGCGTTTCAGGGAAAATTCCAAATGATATGGTTTTGTCCAGAAGTTGGGAACTGAATTAACAAATGATTCCTGCTCCTGAAGATCACTGTAACAACTCCTACTTGTTGCGCCGATGCACATGTACTGCAACAGTTGCACGCTCACATTATGTTCGGCGAGTTTTGTGTGGTTTAGAACCATAAGTTCAATTTTCCCCACGGAGCCGATCATGGTTTCAGGCACTGTAATCTGGTAACGATTGAGTATTAACGGTCGCTCTCGATATCGATCGGTGAATTTTGTTTGCACAGTAGTGGTTATCCATATAATCATGGTAATGCACATCAGGACGGTGATGCACAGTTGTGCTCTTCTGGCGTTAGTTCGATTGAATGCTTTGTGCACTGCGGTCATCACTATCTGCATTACAGAAAGTCCTGTAAACATGGCGGCAACGTTGCCTAGATACCCAGCTGAACCCCAAACGTCGTTGGTGGGAAGATCGCGTATCCTTTTTGGTCGTGGGTATAGGTCTACAATGAAATTTTTTTTTTCGCCGTAAGTCCCTCCGTGGGAATATATCCAGTAATCAGTGATTTTTTCGCGTCCACACAACAATTTTAGAGTTTCAGGTAAATTTTCGTCGTATTTTACTTCCCGTTGGCACATAACTTCCACCGGTTCATTTTTGATCAGATTAACCGCAATCATCATCTCCGAAATCAATGTTCCTTCCCAGTCATCCACGCCTTCTGGCACAACGAGCCATCCATGTTCATCTGCCGGCGCGCTGATGAAGTCCTGCAATCGTATCTGTTCCACGTCAATGTTGCCTCTCCACACCTTCAGCTCATCAGGGACGTCCACAAATCTATAACCCGTGATTATTGGATCTCCATCTTCAAAATACGGTTCAGGACGATTAGCCCGGCGCCACATAACACACAGATGGTTATCCAGCCACATCGTGTACTGACCATCGTAGCAGTTGATCGAAGAGCCATAACACAGGAAACGACGATTGTACCAGCCACCAGTTTTGCGTTCAAAATCCGAAGACAGCACATCGTACTGCAGCACATACCTGAAAGTGTGAGTCAATAACCATCTTTCCAAGTTCCTCGTGTATTCAAGTTTTTAATTGGATGGATATGGTACTATACGAATGGTATTATGCCCAAAACGGGTTATCCTTAACACACAATTTATTACTTTTCTAAAAAATATATTTTTACGCTCTTCTAGTCCTGAAGAAATAATGCTTGCCTGGGTTCGATGATGGCCCACCACAGCAAAGTCAGGTTGGAGCTTTGTGAAGCATCAAACAACAGACGCTGTAAATGGGGATGAATCGGCAATGACCAGTTACGATACAATAATGAGTCAACAGTTCTCCAATCGAGGGATCTGTCGCTGGAACTGTCGGCAACTTGAAGATCACGTTGCCAATTCGGACTCACCAAATCTCGCAGCTGAAAGTGAAGGGTTAACAGAGGTTAACAGAGAAGGTTAACATAGGTTAACAGAGGTTAATAGAATTTAACATAGTTCAATAGAGGTTAGTAGAGATTAACAGAGGTTATGAGACATGTGGTGGTGAAACACATGGTGAACAGAGAAAATAAGTTATCGTAGAACAAACCCGTTGCATGTAGAACATGAGATCAAAGGGCAAGCTGGCTCCATGGTCGGCGTTTCTATAAAGTCGAGTGACTCTGTTTACGTCGGCTCTCGTCATATTGATCAGGTCTAACACGGCCACGTTGTACCACACGTGGAAGTCGTAGTTTTCATGTTTCTTTGCCCGTTGGTACACCCCGTCCATTGGCTCTCTAAAAAGGACCATATAATTGAATAACTCGGATACTTACTAAATTAGGAACATGAAAAAAGATGTGGCAAATTTACCCAAGTTATGCCAACTGTGCACGCTGTAGATCCTCATGAAGGATTGGCTAGACGTGGTTATAGTGATTAAAGCTTCGGCAACTCTTCCGATTTTGCGTGCTCTAGCCGCCAACTAGTGGGGAGGTCCTACTAGCCAAAGTTGCCCGTACAGATGCCATAGCTTAGAGCAATTTTGCCTACTAGCTGAAGCTGAGCGATTACTGAAGCTATAGCTTTGGCAATTCGGTTACAATTTTTTCTTGTTTGTAGCATTAACTACTAACATGAAACGGAACAACGGATCGTTTTCTTGAATTTCCGGCGGTGGTTTGACCGGGAACGGATATACGGCAAAACCTGGCCGTGGACAGAAAATGGTGTCCGGAAAAGCTACCATCCCCGGCAGACTTTCGAATTCGGTGAGATTTTGGTCGTACTGCAAAGAATAAAATGTATTCAGGAAAACCTATAGTTTCAGATTCACATTGTCTACACAACTACGCAGCAAAATTTAGATTCATAATACTCTGTTTGGCACTGATCAATATCCAATGTGACTATTGGTTCATCAGGCAACTGTAAATTGATACGCCATCCATGGTACTTCTTTTTGCAAAGTTGAATATAACTTCCTCTTATATTTAAAGGCGGAATTTCTGTCATTCTTCGCAACTCCATCGGTGTGCTTCAGACTTCCTTAATAAATAGTCAAACACTAGTAGAATGTTAATGAAAGAATCAGAAAAAAGTAAGAGCTTATCTTGCGACAAATGAAAGGTTGAATCAACAAGTCAGTAAAAACCTCAAATAAGAAAGACTTAATAAAAGTGATTTCAAGTAAAGTTATTTATCGTCCGTTGTTTTAGACTGTTATAAACTACTGAAAACACATTTATTTATAATCGTATGTTTGGCTAGTAAAGCTCGTTTGTCGTTTCTGCAAGCGGGAGAATTTTCCCAAAACGTCTGAAATGGAAAATCAGTCATCATCATACCGGCATGCTATACTGTATTAAACTATGGTGTTAGCCGAGTTGAGTTCGGGCTAATGATGTTCTATTATCAGACGTTTTGGGCAATACTTTTGCTTGCAGAAACAACATACGGGCTTTAGGTTCCCTTTGCTGATTGATTGGAAGCACAAAACTAGCTGAAGCTCCGGCGACTTTCCCAGTAAACAATTTCTTATTTGTTGAAGCTGCGCGCACAATTGCTATAGTTTCCGGATTTTCATTTAACTAACGGTTATACTGTCATAAAACACAACGACTGCCAGCAAACCGCTCAATAAGTATACAACGCCCGACAGTATGAATTTAGCGCGACGATTCTCTCCGTTGGCGACCTGAACGCGTTGGAATTTGTAAACTTTGTGATGATCGAACTAGATAGATGTAAACGTGATGATAGACGAGTTTGAACTTTTAGATTTGTGATGAACGAGCTAGAGCTTACGGACTTTGTAATGAACGAGTTTGATCGTATGAACGCTGTGATGTGCTGGAAGAGTTTGAAGTTTTAGTTTTTGTAATGTGACTTGTATGAACTTTTATATGTACTTCGTGGTTACGAATATCAACTAATGACTTTGCACTAATCATTTAGAATATATAGTTCAAACGTTTTTTTGTGAGTTTGTGATTATCAAATCGTTCTTGGAATACATCCTCAATGACATCCTCGATCAGTATCTCACTTACTCAATCACTCACTCACTCACTCACTCACTCACTCACTCAATCAGTCACTCACTCCCTCCCTCACTCACTCACTCACTCACTCACTCACTCACTCACTCACTCACTCACTCACTCACTCACTCACTCACTCACTCACTCACTCACTCACTCACTCACTCACTCACTCACTCACTCACTCACTCACTCACTCACTCACTCACTCACTCACTCACTCACTCACTCACTCACTCACTCACTCACTCACTCACTCACTCACTCACTCACTCACTCACTCACTCACTCACTCACTCACTCACTCACTCACTCACTCACTCACTCACTCACTCACTCACTCACTCACTCACTCACTCACTCACTCACTCACTCACTCTTTCACTCACTCACTCACTCACTCTTTCATACCTGACCCGGCTGGGCACATAAATG
Source organism: Daptonema setosum (assembly GCA_964036265.1). Taxonomy (NCBI): domain Eukaryota; kingdom Metazoa; phylum Nematoda; class Chromadorea; order Monhysterida; family Xyalidae; genus Daptonema; species Daptonema setosum. The sequence continues at coordinate 24,896,876 of OZ038448.1, read as the reverse complement.
ATTATACCACGTCCAGAATTTATGGCAGAAAACTCGAAAGCGAGCCATGCTGGCTGTCTTAAAACGGCCCGTGGAAATCTCGAATCTGAAAAAATTGAATTCATTTCAAACATGAAAAAAATTAACGGTCTAAACAACTGTTATAAAGACAGCTTCAAACGGCGATTTCATCTGAGATAAACCTTTTTTCGAAAAAAATGTGCATGAAGAAATTTTTTTAAATCGAATAAAGTTTGCGGTTGTTCTTTAGAGGAAAAGAAAAAACGACCAAATGTAAAACATTCACAAGAAAAATCACGATTTCCTTAATTGACAAATTAACAAACGAGGAACTTTTTTACAACGTGTTTGTCTCATCTCTTTTTTTTCAACGGACTCTGAAAGCACATAGACGGCAAAAAAGATACAAAAGATCTATTGAGCAAACTGAATGTTTCAGAGTAATATGTTTAATACTACAGCCTATCCCGTTAGCATATTTGGAAACTGCACCCACTTTTTGTCAAAATCCCAAATTCGACTTTTTCCTTTTGGATTCACGGAAAGGCTAAACTAGGCTATCTCCTTCACTAACGTACAGTCTATGCTCGGAACTAAGCCTAAGCCGTACAAACAATCAAATGGTTATTAGCCGTCGTTGGGTTGCACGAATTCTGACAAAAAGTGGGTGCAGTTTACAAATATGCATCCCCGTTATTCCCGCAAACGAAGTCTTGTTGCTCTGAAATTTCCTATATTCCCGCTAACGAAGTCTTGTTGCTCTGAAATTTCCTATATTCTTTGTCATTGACATTGCAAATTACAGGAATATGTATAAAATACTTACATAGATTATTGCGTTATTTATATGATTACTGGTGTTCAAATTGACAGTAACATCGACATTCATCGTGCATGATTTGCGGGAAAGAATCAAGAATCAAGAATTAAGAATCAAGAATCAAGAATTAAGAATCAATAATCAAGAATCAAGAACCAAGAATCAAGACCGTAAAAAACTGCTGTCAGCTAAAGGTTATGAATACGCGTCCTGTTTCCAGCTAATGGTATGAAGACGCGTCCCAGCTAATGGTATGAAGACTCGTATTGTTCCCAGCTAATGCTATGAAGACGCGTCCTGTTCCCAGGTCAAGTTATGAAGACGCGTCCTTATCCCCCCCCCCCCCTGGGAACTGAACGCGTCCAGCTGACGGAGGGAGTTAAACGTCTGCTGTAGAGTAACGACGCATTTTCTGGCCGGCCATTTCTCAATTATGTCATATTGCATGAATAAGTTTTACATGCCAATAGTATGCAAGTAATAGTATGCAAGTATACCTAAAATTTTGTTTATGGGATTCATTTTTATCATTTTTAATGTAGGATTGCTGAAATTTTATTTTTGAAAAAATTAAACATATTTTTCATTGTTTCCAACAAATCTGGCCCAAATTGATATAAACATAGGTTAACTAGAGTTTTGGTAAAAAATATAAACAAATAGAATTCATACAACTAAACCATAAAACGTCTCAATAAAAGAAGAAAAATGAAAAGTTCCTGTAAAAAATGTTTTTTTAAGTAAAGGAATAAGTTCTAGGCAGAATAATCATACTCTCACTACTTTTATAACACAAACCTGATGTCATAAGACGCCGTAATGGATCATAAAAGTTTTTTATTGGTGAAACTGCGAAAATCGTTTACTGTCCCAAAAAAGGGCACAATTTTCATCGATGCTCGATTCCTTCCTTAAATACTTTAAGCAATACAAGAATAAAAAGTGAATTCCATTCGCACATGAAAGAAGAATCAATCAACTTTGATTTACTGTTGCAAACTTTTTTGAGTTCATGTAGTGGAACTGAAAAAAACGTGTAATGAAGTCTTTTCGAAAACAACGAACATCACTGTTCGCCCAAACAGTAATTCGACTTTATGTAGCAAGTGTTGTGTTAAATAATCTGGCATGTTACTCTAATATCCCGTTTACAGTTGTTCTGGCGCTTTTGGACACAGTAGGAAATTCGCGCCACCTATAAAGTTATTATTTTGTGCGAGCTCTCAAATCATCAACGCGATCTAACCTTCAAACATATCGGCAACCTGATTTGTATCCATGGACTGTCGGTTAACGAGGGACACCCAAATCAAACCCACATTTGATTACGGTATTCTGTCATCTATTCTATTTATTCAATCGAACTTTGGAATCGGATGGAAAGGGTAACGAAGTTATCGGCTAAATACCGTTCCCAGACTGTAGCAAATAACAGACTGTAGCAAATAACAGACTGTAGCAAATAACAGACTGTAGCAAATAACAACAGACTGTAGCAAATAACAGACTGTAGCAAATAACAGAATGTAGCAAATAACAGACTGTAGCAAATAACAGACTGTATTAAATAACAGACTGTAGCAAATAACAGACTGTAGCAAATAACCGACTGTAGCAAATAACAGACTGTAGCAAATAACAGACTGTGGCAAATAACAGACTGTAGCAAATAACAGACATTTCAGCTTTTGCGTGCCCGTGAAACTTCACATCATAGTGTCGTAGGATGCTGGGGAAAACACACAACTCAACTCGTCAGCTGTTGGCTGAAACCTGAGGGATGAAAAAATTTTTCACATTTCTCCGACGGTGATCACACGTCATAGCTGAAATATTAGTTGCTCACTAGAATCATGAGTTGTGGGGTCGGACTTTGAACATTCAACTATCATTAACTTCGGTGTCACCGCTTTCGACACAAATTTTATAGTGCCCTAAAATTAGGCATAACAATGCTGCGGGCCCTAACATTAGTGGCCTAACAATACTGGGCCCTAACAGTACTGCGTAACGGGCCCTAACATTAGTGCCTTAACAATACTGGACCCTAACAGTACTGCGTAATGGGCCCTAACATTAGTGCTCTAAAATTAGGCGTAACAATACTGCGGTCGCTAACATTAGTGCCCTAAAACTAGGCATAACAATACTGCGGGCTCCAACATTAGTGCCCTACCAATACTGGGCTCTAGCAATACTGCGTAACGGGCCATAACATTAGTGGCCTAACAATACTGGGCCCAAACAGTACTGCGTGAAGGGCCTTAACATTAGTGGCCTAACAATACTGGGCCCTAACAGTACTGCGTAACAGGCCCTAACATTAGTGCCCTAACAATAATGGGCCCTAACAGTACTGCGTAACGGGCCTTAACATTAGTGGCCTAACAACACTGAGCCCTAACAGTACTGCGTAACGGGCCCTAACATTAGTGCCCTAAAATTAGGCGTAACAATATTGCGGGCGCCCAGGAGACCTCGGAACACTTCCTTTTCGAGTGCCCGGCCTTCAGGATACAAAGAGCTAAAAACAGCATAAGCAGAAGATGGAAACTTGAGACGAAACAGTCAATATCTAACCTTATAAAATACATCAAAAGCACGGGCAGATTTGAATAAATCACCCTGCTATGTTCAAGAAACTAAATACATACTTTAGATTAAGAACCCTACATTAGGGCAAGTGAGAGGTTAACTCATTAACTAACAAAATCCAGGGTAATCCGCAATAGCACCTGCAATTATGGAGCTGCGCGACAGCCGCCGACTTTCAGCCGTGCGACCGACCCTCAACAACAACAACAACAACAATACCGCGGGCGCTAACATTAGTGCCCTAAAATTAGGCATAACAATACTGCGGGCGCTAACATTAATGTCCTAAAATCAGGCGTACGATACTGCGGGCCCTAACTTTAGTGCCCTAACCATACTGGACCCTAACAGTTCTGTGTAATCGACCCTAACATTAGTGGCCTATTTACACTGAACATTAACATTAGTGCCCTGAAATAAGGCGTAACAATACTGCGGGCGCTAACATTAATGTCCTAAAATCAGGCGTACGATACTGCGGGCCCTAACTTTAGTGCCCTAACCATACTGGACCCTAACAGTTCTGTGTAATCGACCCTAACATTAGTGGCCTAACAATACTGGGCCCTAACAGTACTGCGTTACGGGCTCTAACATTAGTGCCCTAAAATTAGAGTAGGTGGTGTCACCACCTAGTGTATATTTGTAAATGTGTATTCAGGTAGCAGGTCATATATTCGTGGTTTGGCAGTTTGGCGGTCTGGTATTTCTTATTCTTGAATTTTATTAAAAATATATTTTCGGAGTTGAAGTTGTTGAAGAATCTGAAAGTGAAGTAAAGTTTAATAATAATTATGTAATATATTGTAATGTATTGAATGATAATAATTATAATATAATGTCGCGATTCCATGATGATTTGATGTCCGTCGTATTGTGCTCGTATGAACTGGTGGTTGAAAGCTAATAAATAATACCGATCAAATACTGTGTACGTTGGCTAACCAACCTTTCAACTAACAGCCGGGTTGACGCCGGGCAATCAAGCAACTTGATTTCCTTACTGGCGCTCCTGGATTCAAACTTTTAAGCCAAACGTACATTCTATTTGTTGGGTTACTCGGTGTTTTTTTATTAGTTTTTGGTGTTCGGTTTTGGTTGGTTTATGATGGCCGAAGGTATGAAATTCGGTTTTCGCTTCGTGAATCGTGAGTTTATGGATAATTATTGCGATTATTTGGTCTGCAATATTAATGAGTCTCTGATGGCTAAATCTGTGAAGTTAATGAAGGAGATGCCGAGACTTCTCCCTCAATTAGCATATTTGTCTCTGCCGTGTGGGCCAACACCTAATTTGTATTCTGAATCTGTTAAATGGATGTTAATAGCAGTCGACCGTATCTTTTCTCTAGTTCCAGAGATACCGTGGGATCCTTCGATGGTGCAGGTGGTCGAACTTTTGGAGGCCAACTCAGTCAATGGTGATGAGTCATCGGACGATACATACAGAGGACTGAGAGCGCTGTTCGTCAGTGATCGTGAGCATTCGTCCGGGTCAGTGCAGTCGCAGTCGGTTGGGTTTTCAGGTATCAGGAATGAGAGTCAGTTTAGTGAGCTGGTCGGTCCATGTGCTCTGACTCAGGGAGTGATTCCCCTGCAGTTAGCCGACTCCGGTGTTGGTGTTAGGGAGTATTTGCAGATGAGTTCAGGTAGTAGATCGAAGCCCGAGGCGTCAAAGGTTCCTGGGCTGGTGTCCAGCCAGGTTCCTGCGACATCATCAAAGAGTCCTGGGCTGGTGTCCAGCCAGGCTCCCACGTCATCGCCAAATGTTCCTGGGCTGGTGTCCAGCCAGGTTCATATGCTGCCATCGTCAAAGGTTCCTGGGCTGGTGTCCAGCCAGGTTCCTGAGACATCGTCAATGGGTCGTACGTCATCACCAAATGTTCCTGGGCTGGTGTCCAGCCAGGTTCATACGCTGCCACGGTCAAAGGTTCTTGGGCTGGTGTCCAGCCAGGTTCCTGCGACATCATCTACGGGTCCAACGCCATCATTAAATGTTCCTGGGCTGGTGTCCAGCCAGGTTCATGTGCCATCATCATTAAATGCTCCTGGGCTGGTGTCCAGCCAGGTTCATTTATCGTCATCTATGGTGCCTGGACAGGTGTCCCGTCAGGTTCCCACGCCTACGCCTATGAGCACTGGACAGATATTCTGTCATGCTCCGTTTCGTCCGCAGCCCGAGTTTGTTGGCAACGCCGCGCCTTTGCCAGAGTTTGTTGGCAAAGATGCGCCATTTCAACCAACTTCATTGGCCGAGTTTGTTGCCAATGCTAGTTTGGTGAATGGAAACAACGGTCACGGTAAGCATGATGGCTATGTCATGTCGCAGAAGCAGGGATTATGTGGCAAGTGTCAGTCATCAGAAGTCAGTCCTATTACCTGTCAGTCCAGTCGTACTGCGGAGATTTCAGTACTGGATGTGGTTAATAGGCTATGCGAGCGAATGGCTGAGCGTACTGAGTTAAGTGAGCGGCGTGCGCAAGAGCAAATGTTGTGCATGGGTACATTTGATCGGTTCGATGGCTCAAACGAAAATGAGTTTAGCGTTTGGTTTTCAGCGCTAAATAACCGATTGGAAAAGGCTAATGTGGACGATAGTGTTAAGTTGGAACATCTAATGTACTGTTTGCAAGGCAGAGCTCGGCGCGATTTTTTAGAGATGGTAAACAAACCTAGCTGGGATGAAGCCGTACGCGTGCTGGTGAATCGGTATGGTAGTCAGCAGCGGTGCACGGAACGCGTCATTGCGTTTCAGTCATGCAGGCAGCGAAAGAGTGAGTCGGTCAAGGAGTTTGCTGCCAGATTAAAGGCCAGTTGTCCGTTCGGTCCGGACTGTCCTGAAATTTATAGACGTGGTGTGTTAATTGGACGCCTGTTGGATGGATTGATTAACGTGGGATATAAAAGGATTGCGGCCAGAGCTGATCAGGATCCTACGCTGGATTTTGATCGAGTTGTGTCTGAGATTGTCAAAGAGGAAGAAATTGACAATATGTATCCTAATGGTAGACAGGTGCAGCCTAAGTTTGATCGTCATGCGGGTGTGTATGATGCCAGTCAGCGTGCTAGTTATGCACATCAGGCGAGTTTTCGTGCTCAGGGTCCGGGTAAGTGTTATTCATGTGGTCAAGAGGGCCATATTGCAGCGCGTTGTTCGTGGACTGGGGACAATTCTGGTGCCAGACATGACAGTTATAATGGTTCACCGGCTGTATTTAGCGCTCCACCGGTTAACTCTACGTACCAAACAGGTCATTTGGCTAACCAGCAGTCTCCGTATGATGTCACGAGACAGGATTGGGGTACTGCTGCCACCGCTGATGTGAACACGGGTCATGTTCACTCGTCTAAACAGGACCATCTACAGTATGTGAAGGCTATAATGCATGGTAAACCGAATGTTTCACGACCAGAGGATTCAGTGGTGCCTGAATTAAATGAGGTATTGTCAGAGCTGCGTGATCAGGTTGCTGAAATGAAGGCTATGTCAGTTAAAACACAGCCTAAAGAGGTTCCGGAGTCGAAAGTGCGTGGTAATATGATTAGTTCTGTCAGATTACCAGTCAAATCGGTGTTGGTGGCCGTTAAGCCGACAGGATCGAGTAAGATTGCGGCTATTATTAATGGTGTTAATGTGTCGTCTGAACGCTTTACTGCAGATACGGGAGCGTTGGCTAATCTGATTGATGAGAGTTTTTTGATGCGTCTACCTAATTACCCTGTCGTGAAGCCCTGTAATGTGCCTTTGATGGATGTTAATCAGAAAGACATTCGGTGTGAGGGTACCTGCGAAGTTTCTGTCACTTTGGGTTCGGAAACCCATAAGGTGTCGTTCCACATTAAGCGCAATCTGGGTGAGGATGTGCTTTTGGGATTGCCAGGATGTGAGCTGTGGCGTCTGAGATTGGTGAATGAGTCTGGCCTGGATTTGACTTCATACGTACAAGCCGTTAAAAAGTCAAATAGTTCGTCTTTGCAGCCAACTGTGTGTAGACAGCGTCGTTGTGCATCGCCTGAGCGTGAGTCTCGTGTGTCACCAGCAGTGAAGAAACGTCGTCGACCCCCGGACATGTCACCTGTGGCGCGTTGTAAGCCAGATCGGAGAAAGGTCCCAGATCGACCAGAGAGTATTGATCATCGTCAGCGAGACAAAGCTGCTGTGTCGAGGAGCTGTGGTAAATGCTCTGTGCAGGGTCATCGGTTTCATGAATGTCCCAATCTGTCAGTTGGTGAGTTGCAGGATGTCGTATGTAAGAAGTGTGGGTGCAAGGGACACTTTGCACGTTCGTGTTCAGTCCAGGAGGAGAAGCGCAGGTGTCACGCGTGTCACACAGTCGGTCATCTGAGCGTCAACTGTCCGAAGGCGCAGGACTCGGAGCCCTTTCCCGTGCCGTAGTTTAGGAATTATTATAGTCCAAGTTGTTATATTGGTATTTTTTAACTTATGCTTTTAATCATGAAATTTCTATTGCAGGCTTGTGATTAATAGTCTTGTAGTTATTGTGATTTATTCTTTGCTATATTTCATACGTATATAGAATATGATCATTACATTTTATTAGGTTATTTTACTACCTGATATACTGATAGTTAAGGAGTCTTTAAAACTGCTATTTTTGTGATTTGTCTCTATTTGCGTTTTCCCACTCATTTTTTCATTTGTCATCCTCACCGTGGACCCCCGTGGGCCATGGGGGAGTAGTAGGTGGTGTCACCACCTAGTGTATATTTGTAAATGTGTATTCAGGTAGCAGGTCATATATTCGTGGTTTGGCAGTTTGGCGGTCTGGTATTTCTTATTCTTGAATTTTATTAAAAATATATTTTCGGAGTTGAAGTTGTTGAAGAATCTGAAAGTGAAGTAAAGTTTAATAATAATTATGTAATATATTGTAATGTATTGAATGATAATAATTATAATATAATGTCGCGATTCCATGATGATTTGATGTCCGTCGTATTGTGCTCGTATGAACTGGTGGTTTAAAGCTAATAAATAATACCGATCAAATACTGTGTACGTTGGCTAACCAACCTTTCAACTAACAGCCGGGTTGACGCCGGGCAATCAAGCATAACTTGATTTCCTTACTTTAGGCATAACATTACTGCGGGCCCTAACATTAGTGCCTTAACAATACTGGGCTCTAACAGTACTGCGTAACGAGCCCTAACGTTAGTGCCCTAAAAATAGGCGTAACAATACTGCGGGCGCTAACATTAGTGCCCTAAAATTGGGCATAACAATACTGCGGGCCCTAACATTAGTGCCCTAACAATACTAGGCCCTAGCAGTACTGCGTAACGGGCCCTAACATTAGTGGCCTAACCATACTGGTCCCTAACAGTACTACGTGACGGGCCCGAACATTAGTGCCCTATCAAAAGTGCGTAACGGGCCCGAACATTAGGGCCTAAGATTAATCACAATACTGCGTAACAGGCCCTAACACTAGTTTCTGATTACCAGAACGGTTGACCGTTACAAGATCTAATTGATTTTCAGTCAAAAATCGTTTACTGTCCCAAAAAAGCACACAATGTTCATCGATGCTCGATTCCTTCCTTAAATACTTCAAGCAATACAAAAACAATTCAGTGAATTCCATTCTCACACGAAAGATCAACTTTGATTTACTGTTGCAAATTTTTTTTGAGTTTATGTAGCGGAACTGAAAAAACGTGTAATGAAGTATTTTCGAAAACAAAGAACATCACTGTTCGCCCAAACAGTAATTCGACTAAATGGAACAATGGTGGTGTTAAATAATCTGATGTGTTACTCTAATATCCCGTTTACAGTTGTTGTGGCGCATTTGGGCAAAGTTGGAAAGTTTTGCCAACTATAAAGTTATCATTTTGTGCGAGCTCTCAAATCCAAGAAGAATTTCATCAACGCGATCTAACCTTCAAACATATCGGCAACCTGATTAGTATCCATGGACTGTCGGTTAACGAGGGACAACCAAATCAAACCCACATTTGATTACGGTATTCTATCATCTATTCTATTTATACAATCGAACTTTGGAATCGGATGGAAAGGGTAACGAAGTTATCGGCTAAATACCGTTTCCAGACTGCAGCAAATAACAGACTGTAGCAAGTAACAGACTGTAGCAAATAACAGACTGTATTAAATAACAGACTGTAGCAAATAACAGACTGTAGCAAATAACCGACTGTAGCAAATAACAGACTGTGGCAAATAACCGACTGTAGCAAATAACAGATTGTAGCAAATAACAGACATTTCAGCTTTTGCGTGCCCGTGAAACTTCACATCATAGTGTCGTAGGATGCTGGGGAAAACACACAACTCAACTCGTCAGCTGTTGGCTGAAACCTGAGGGATGAATAATTTTTTCACATTTCTCCGACGGTGATCACACGTCATAGCTGAAATATTAGTTGCTCACTAGAATCATGAGTTGTGGGGTCGGACTTCGAACATCAAACTATCATTAACTTCGGTGTCACCGCATCGACACAAATTTATTAGTGCCCTAAAATAAGGCATAACAATGCTGCGGGCACTAACATTAGTGGCCTAACAATACTGGGCCCTAACAGAACTGCGTAACGGGCCCTAACATTAGTGCCTTAACAATACTGGACCCTAACAGTACTGCGTAATGGGCCCTAACATTAGTGCTCTAAAATTAGGCGCAACAATACTGCGGGCGCTAACATTAGTGCCCTAAAACTAGGCATAACAATACTGCGGGCTCTAACATTAGTGCCCTACCAATACTGGGCTCTAGCAATACTGCGTAACGGGCCATAACATCAGTGGCCTAACAATACTGGACCCAAACAGTACTGCGTGACGGGCCTTAACATAAGTGGCCTAACAATACTGGGCCCTAACAGTACTGCGTAACAGGCCCTAACATTAGTGCCCTAACAATAATGGGCCCTAACAGTACTGCGTAACGGGCCTTAACATTGGTGGCCTAACATCACTGAGCCCTAACAGTACTGCGTAACGGGCCCTAACATTAGTGCCCTAAAATTAGGCGTAACAATACCGCGGGCGCTAACATTAGTGCCCTAAAATCAGGCGTAACAATACTGCGGGCTCTAACATTAGTGCCCTACCAATACTGGGCTCTAGCAATACTGCGTAACGGGCCATAACATCAGTGGCCTAACAATACTGGGCCCAAACAGTACTGCGTGACGGGCCTTAACATAAGTGCCCTAACAATAGTGCGTAACGGGCCCGAACATTAGGGCCCTAACAATAGTGCGTAACGGGCCCGAGCATTAGGGCCTAAGACTAATCACATTACTGCGTAACGGGCCCGAACATCAGGGTCTAAGACTAATCACATTACTGCGTAACGGGCTCGAGCATTAGTGCCCAATCAAAAGTGCGTAACGGGCCCGAACATTAGGGCCTAAGACTAATCACAATACTGCGTAACGGGCCCGAACATTAGGGCCTAAGACTAATCACATTACTGCGTAACGGGCCCTAACACTAGTTTCTGATTACCAGATCGCTTGCCCGATAGCCAAGTAAGGTTTCTGATGATTTCAATTCGTTTTTCATTTTGGTAAGATTATCCGAATGATCGTTCAGTGGCTTCGAAAGCCAATGGTGACCACCGAAGACACCATGTACATTTTATAACCTTCTGAAACGAAACATAAATCAAATGAACGATTGACGTTCATGGTTAATATAATACAACGTGTTGCTCTTTTGTCTTCGTGTTAACCAGCACCTACGTAAATCAATCAAACGTTGATACAAAAGAGCTCCTATCAATTGACTTTGCCAGTTATTATTATATTACAGGGTGTTGACCTAGTGTCTTGGTATTTACCAGGTTGTATCAGTAACTTGGTTAATCTCCCTGGTGACCAACTTTATACAAATCAAGCGACCATTGGTATTATCCAATTTCTCGGATTTCAATCTAACATTTTTGAATGTAGCATATTTATTGTCAGGTCGCCGGACACATCTCTTTGTTATGTACTCTATTTTCATAGCTTGGTCAACGTACTAAATTTACTGTATATACATTTAGACTCCGTAATTCATTATAACAAATGAATAAGATTTTCCCAGTCATGAAGCGTACATCATGCAGAATCACAAAACCCAGAAATTTCTCTACAATTTTTACTAAACGCCAAAATTTTCTGTCATCAAAAATACATTCCATATGAAGTTTTACGGTCCATCAACCCCCGATTACCTATCGTAAGGCTGGCTTGAGCGAGGACAAGCGCTTTAGGCCCGCGCAGCGGTGGTATTTCAGTGTAGTTTAAAACAGAGGTTTAAAAAAATCAGTGTAATTTATTTGAAAACCTCATAAAATTTCGTGTATGGGAAAATTTCTAGGAAAATTACTGGGGTTTGGAAATATGCGTACAGCATCATGCCTGTGTCGCTTAATGCTGGCAAATAGTCTTACGACCGGAAAATGTGTCTCAGATTCGGGACCATATTTTTTATTCGACAGGTTTGACGTCAACTGCGCTAAATTAACTGAAACAGTAAAACTTTATATTGTTTAAAAGCTTCACAGAACCGATTTTTTTTCGAGAACACTAAAATGCTAGATTTCAAGTTCGAAAAAAATCAATAAAGTGTTCAACAGGCAGGGTATGAAGATAATAAAAATTATGCGTGGTGAAAATCTTATTACCAGGAAACTCGTCGATCGTAATTCGGATTTATGGTTTTTATTTTGAACCTGATGTAGTGATTGAGTGAGTGATTGAGTGACTGAGTGAGTGTGTGAGTGAGTGTAAGTCCAATAAGAATTGTAGTTCTCAACGAAAGTTTTGCCCGTGCATCCAAAATAAACAGCACACGCATTTTCACAACGGTCAATAATGTAAATCTTCTCAAATTTTCTTCAAAAACTATGTAACAACAACAAAATCTTGTATTTTAACAAAAATTCCTGATTGGAAACATGAAATTCGAAAACACGCTTGAAATAAGTCATTCAGTAAAATCATCGAGTTTTGTCTTTCGTTCGTCAAAACGTATTCACACACACGTTTCAAGACCTTTTTTTGTTGAAACTTATCTCACTAGGTGGAGAAAGGTTTTAATACCGATGGAAACCCAAAAAAAACAACAGAATTCCATGTTCCATTGACAAATGTCATCGTATTCTTGGGTTTATTCAAGAATCTAAATTAATATCTAGGGTAAAATTGAATGATCTTATAATGTTGTTATCGTCAAAATTCGAAAGCCGCCCCAAGTATACGTTGTTTAATGTTGACATTTCGTGCGACCTCTCGAATCAAAAAAAGGAATGGTAAGGTTCGTCAACTTGATCTAACCTTCAAACTTATCGGCAACCTGATTTGTATCCTTGGACTGTCGGTTAACGAGGGGCAACCCAATCGAATCCCACAATACCAGGTGACCGATGTATCATTATAGCGTATCCGCACCGTCTGTGTAAGCGCGTGCAGCAGTAAAATGTCGTTCATGAAACATTATTTGTCACCGTTAGCGGATGAAAAGGAGACGAACAAGTGTAATTTCCTTCTCTTTAAAAGGAAAAAAAGTTTATTTATTTCATTAGGCGTGTGTAGAATGATCTGAATACTACAGATTCTCTTTTTATACAAAAAAATTCTCTCCCTTCGGTGGGTTGGCTCATCCGCGCGTGGGAAAAGTAATGTTTCAGGAGCGACATTTTTCTGCTGCATGCGCTTACATAGACGGCGCGGATACGCTATAACTTGGTTAATCTCCCTGGTGACCAACTTTGTACAAATCAAGCGGCCAATGAGATTATTCAATTACTCGGGGTTTCAATCTAACATTTTTGAATGTAGCTTATTTATTATCAGGTTACTTACTAGCCGTCTGGAGTGAGTGAGTGAGTGAGTGAGTGAGTAATGGATAAGCAATTTTCAGGGCATTTCACCTACACCTTGGGGAACAAAGTTATGCTTTTCGAAAAACGCCAAAGCAGCGTGGGGTTCAACTTTTCCCACTCATTCTTGTTGCATAGTCGGAGATGTATAATCACATTAATTTCTGGCCAATTTCTCTGACTAACTGGGCTCTAGCAGTACTGCGTAACAGGCCCTAACTTTAGTGGCCTAACCATACTGGGCTCTAGCAGTACTGCTTTACGGGCCCTAACATTAGTGGCCTAACAATTCTGGGCCCTAACAGTACTGCGTGACGGGCCCGAACATTAGTGCCCAATCAAAAGTGCGTAACGGGCCCGAGCATTAGTGCCCAATCAAAAGTGCGTAACGGGCCCGAGCATTAGTGCCCAATCAAAAGTGCGTAACGGGCCCGAACATTAGTGCCCAATCAAAAGTGCGTAACGGGCCCGAGCATTAGTGCCCAATCAAAAGTGCGTAACGGGCCCGAGCATTAGTGCCCAATCAAAAGTGCGTAACGGGCCCGAGCATTAGTGCCCAATCAAAGTGCGTAACGGGCCCGAGCATTAGTGCCCAATCAAAAGTGCGTAACGGGCCCGAACATAAGGGCCTAAGACTAATCACATAACTGCGTAACGGGCCCGAACATTAGGGTCTAAGACTAATCACATTACTGCGTAACGGGCCCGAGCATTAGTGCCCAATCAAAAGTGCTTAACGGGCCCGAACATTAGGGCCTAAGACTAATCACAATACTGCGTAACGGGCCCGAACATTAGGGCCTAAGACTAATCACATTACTGCGTAACAGGCCCTAACACTAGTTTCTGATTACCGGCACGCTTGACCGATAGCCAAGTAAGGTTTCTGATGATTTCAATTCGTTTTTCAATTTGGTAAAATTACCCGAATGATCGTTCAGTGGCTTCGAAAGCCAATGGTGACCACCGAAGACACCATGTACATTTTATAACCTTTTGAAACGAAACATAAATCAAATGAACGATTGACGTTCATGGTTAATATAATACAGCGTGTTGCTCTTTTGTCTTCGTGTTAACCAGCACCTACGTAAATCAATCAAACGTTGATACAAAAGAGCTCCTATCAATTGACTTTGCCAGTTATTATTATATTACAGGGTGTTGACCTAGTGTCTTGGTATTTACCAGGTTGTATCAGTAACTTGGTTAATCTCCCTGGTGACCAACTTTATACAAATCAAGCGACCATTGGAATTATCCAACTTCTCGGATTTCAATCTAACATTTTTGAATGTAGCATATTTATTGTCAGGTCGCCGGACACATCTCTTTGTTATGTACTCTATTTTCATAGCTTGGTCAACGTACTAAATTTACTGTATTTACATTTAGACTCCGTAATTCATTATAACAAATGAATAAGATTTTCCCAGTCATGAAGCGTACATCATGCAAAATCACAAAACCCAGAAATTTCTCTAGAATTTTTACTAAACGCCAAAATTTTCTGTCACCAAAAATACATTCCATATGAAGTTTTACGGTCCATCAACCCCCGATTACCTATCGTAAGGCTGGCTTGAGCGAGGACAAGCGCTTTAGGCCCGCGCAGCGGTGGTATTTCAGTGTAGTTTAAAACAGAGGTTTAAAAAAATCAGTGTAATTTATTTGAAAACCTCATAAAATTTCGTGTATGGGAAAATTTCTAGGAAAATTACTGGGGTTTGGAAGTATGCGTACATCATGCCTGTGTCGCTTAATGCTGGCAAATAGTCTTACGACCGGAAAATGTGTCTCAGATTCGGGGCCATATTTTTTATTCGACAGGTTTGACGTCAACTGCGCTAAATTAACTGAAACAGTAAAACTTTATATTGTTTAAAAGCTTCACAGAACCGATTTTTTTTTCGAGAACACTAAAATTCTAGGTTTCAAGTTCGAAAAAAATCAATAAAGTGTTCAACAGGCAGGGTATGAAGATAATAAAAATTATGCGTGGTGAAAATCTTATTACCAGGAAACTCGTCGATCGTAATTCGGATTTATGGTTTTTATTTTGAACCTGATGTAGTGATTGAGTGAGTGAGTGAGTGAGTGAGTGAGTGTGTGAGTGAGTGTAAGTCCAATAAGAATTGTAGTTCTCAACGAAAGTTTTGCCCGTGCATCCAAAATAAACAGCACACGCATTTTCACAACGGTTAATAATGTAACTCTTCTCAAATTTTCTTCAAAAACTATGTAACAATAACGAAATATTGTATTTTAACAAAAATTCCTGATTGCAAACATGAAATTCGAAAACACGCTTGAAATAAGTCATACAGTAAAAACACCAAGTTTTTCTTTCGTTCGTCAAAACGTATTCACACACACGTTTCAAGGCCGTTTTTTGTTGCAACTCACCTCACTAGGTGGAGAAAGGTTGTAATACCGATGGAAACCCAAAAAACAGAATTCCATGTTCCATTGACAAATGTCATCGTATTCTTGGGTTTATTCAAGAATCTAAATTGGTATCTAGGGCAAAATTGAATGATCTTATAATGTTGTTCGTATTCTTGGGTTTATTCAAGAATCTAAAATGGTATCTAGGGCAAAATTGAATGATCTTATAATGTTTATATCGTCAAAATTCGAAAACCGCACCAAGTATACGTTGTTTAATGTTGACATTTCGTGCGACCTCTCGAATCAAAGAAAGGAATGGTAAGTTCGTCAACTTGATCTAACCTTCAAACATATCGGCAACCTGATTTGTATCCATGGACTGTCGGTTAACGAGGGACAACCCAATCAAATCCCACACTACCAGATTGTATCAGTAACTTGGTTAATCTCCCTGGTGACCAACTTTGTACAAATCAAGCGGCCAATGAGGTTATTCAATTACTCGGGGTTTCAATCTAACATTTTTGAATGTAGCTTATTTATTATCAGGTTACTTACTAGCCGTCTGGAGTGAGTGAGTGAGTGAGTGAGTAATGGATAATCAATTCTCAGGGCATTTCACCTACACCTTGGGGAACAAAGTTATGCTTTTCGAAAAACGCCAAAGCAGCGTGGGGTTCAACTTTTCACACTCATTCTTGTTGCATAGTCGGAGATGCATAATCACATTAATTTCTGGCCAATTTCTCTGACTAACTGGGCTCTAGCAGTACTGCGTAACGGGCCCTAACTTTAGTGGCCTAACCATACTGGTCCCTAACAGTACTGCTTAACGGGCCCTAACATTAGTGGCCTAACAATACTGGGCCCTAACAGTACTGCGTGACGGGCCCGAACATTAGTGCCCAATCAAAAGTGCGTAACGGGCCCGAGCATTAGTGCCCAATCAAAAGTGCGTAACGGGCCCGAGCATTAGTGCCCAATCAAAAGTGCGTAACGGGCCCGAGCATTAGTGCCCAATCAAAAGTGCGTAATGGGCCCGAGCATTAGTGCCCAATCAAAAGTGCGTAACGGGCCCGAGCATTAGTGCCCAATCAAAAGTGCGTAACGGGCCCGAGCATTAGTGCCCAATCAAAAGTGCGTAACGGGCCCGAGCATTAGTGCCCAATCAAAAGTGCGTAATGGGCCCGAGCATTAGTGCCCAATCAAAAGTGCGTAACGGGCCCGAGCATTAGTGCCCAATCAAAAGTGCGTAACGGGCCCGAGCATTAGTGCCCAAGCAAAAGTGCGTAACGGGCCCAAGCATTAGTGCCCAATCAAAAGTGCGTAACGGGCCCGAGCATTAGTGCCCAATCAAAAGTGCGTAACGGGCCCGAGCATTAGTGCCCAATCAAAAGTGCGTAACGGGCCCGAGCATTAGTGCCCAATCAAAAGTGCGTAACGGGCCCGAACATTAGGGCCTAAGACTAATCACAATACTGCGTAACGGGTCCGACTCCGAACATTAGGGCCTAAGACTAATCACAATACTGCGTAACGGGTCCGAACATTAGGGCCTAAGACTAATCACAATACTGCGTAACGGGCCCTAACACTAGTTTCTGATTACCAGATCGCTTGACCGATAGCCAAGTAAGGTTTCTGATGATTTCAATTCGTTTTTCATTTTGGTAAGATTATCCGAATGATCGTTCAGTGGCTTCGAAAGCCAATGGTGACCACCGAAGACACAATGTACATTTTATAACCTTCTGAAACGAAACATAAATCAAATGTACGATTGACATTCATGGTTAATATAATACAGCGTGTTGCTCTTTTGTCTTCGTGTTAACCAGCACCTACGTAAATCACTCAAACGTTGATACAAAAGAGCTCCTATCCATTGACTTTGCCAGTTATTATTATATTACAGGGTGTTGACCTATTGTCTTGGTATTTACCAGGTTGTATCAGTAACTTGGTTAATCTCCCTGGTACCAACTTTATACAAATCAAGCGATCATTGGTATTATCCAATTACTAGGATTTCAATCTAACATTTTTGAATGTAGCATATTTATTGTCAGGTCGCCGGAAACATCTCTTTGTTATGTACTCTACTTTCATAGCTTGGTCAACGTACTAAATTTACTGTATTTACATTTAGACTCCGTAATTCATTATAACAAATGAATAAGATTTTCCCAGTCATGAAGCGTACATCATGCAAAATCACAAAACCCAGAAATTTCTCTAGAATTTTTACTAAACGCCAAAATTTTCTGTCACCAAAAATACATTCCATATGAAGTTTTACGGTCCATCAACCCCCGATTACCTATCGTAAGGCTGGCTTGAGCGAGGACAAGCGCTTTAGGCCCGCGCAGCGGTGGTATTTCAGTGTAGTTTAAAACAGAGGTTTAAAAAAATCAGTGTAACTTATTTGAAAACCTCATAAAATTTCGTGTATGGAAAAATTTCTAGGAAAATTACTGGGGTTTGGAAATATGCGTACATCATGCCTGTGTCGCTTAATGCTGGCAAATAGTCTTACGACCGGAAAATGTGTCTCAGATTCGGGACCATATTTTTTATTCGACAGGTTTGACGTCAACTGCGCTAAATTAACTGAAACAGTAAAACTTTATATTGTTTAAAAGCTTCACAGAACCGATTTTTTTTCGAGAACACTAATATTCTAGATTTCAAGTTCGAAAAAAATCAATAAAGTGTTCAACAGGCAGGGTATGAAGATAATAAAAATTATGCGTGGTGAAAATCTTATTACCAGGAAACTCGTTAATCGTAATTCGGATTTATGGTTTTTATTTTAAACCTGAGGTAGTGATTGAGGAAGTGATTGAGTGAGTGAGTGAGTGTGTGAGTGAGTGTAAGTCCAAAAAGAATTGTAGTTCTCAACGAAAGTTGTACGCGTGCATCCAAAATGAACAGCACACACATTTTTACAACGGTCAATAATGTAACTCTTCTCAAATAAAAACTATGTAACAATAACAAAATATTGTATTTTAACGAAAATTCCTGATTGCAAACATGAAATTCGAAAACACGCTTGAAATAAGTCATACAGTAAAAACATCAAGTTTTTCTTTCGTTCATCGAAACGTATTCACACACACGTTTCAAGACCGTTTTTTTGTTGAAACTCATCTCACTAGGTGGAGAAATGTTGTAATACCGATGGAAACCTAAAGAAACAGAATTCCATGTTCCATTGACAAATGTCATCGTATTCTTGGGTTTATTCAAGAATCTAAATTAATATCTAGGGCAAAATTGAATGATCTTATAATGTTGTTATCGTCAAAAGTCGAAAGCCGCACCAAGTATTCGTTGTTTAATGTTGACATTTCGTGCGACCTCTCGAATCAAAGAAAGGAATGGTAAGTTCGTCAACTTGATCTAACCTTCAAACTTATCGGCAACCTGATTTGTATCCTTGGACTGTCGGTTAACGAGGGGCAACCCAATCAAATCCCACAATACCAGGTGACCGATGTATCAGTATAGCGTATCCGCACCGTCTGTGTAAGCGCGTGCAGCAGTAAAATGTCGTACATGAAACATTATTTGTCACCGTTAGCGGATGAAAAGGAGACGAACAAGTGTAATTTCCTTCTCTTTAAAAGGAAAAAAAGTTTATTTATTTCATTAGGCGTGTGTAGAATGATCTGAATACTACAGATTCTCTTTTTATACAAAAAAATTCTCTCCCTTCGGTGGGTTGGCTCATCCGCGCGTGGGAAAAGTAATGTTTCAGGAGCGACATTTTTCTGCTGCACGCGCTTACATAGACGGCGCGGATACGCTATAACTTGGTTAATCTCCCTGGTGACCAACTTTGTACAAATCAAGCGGCCAATGAGATTATTCAATTACTCGGGGTTTCAATCTAACATTTTTGAATGTAGCTTATTTATTATCAGGTTACTTACTAGCCGTCTGGAGTGAGTGAGTGAGTGAGTGAGTAATGGATAATCAATTTTCAGGGCATTTCACCTACACCTTGGGGAACAAGTTATGCAACTTTTCACACTCTTTCTTGTTGCATAGTCGGAGTTGCATAATTACATTAATTTCTGGCCAATTTATCTGGCTGACTGTGGGTCGATCTCTGCGCCGGTGAGTGAGTGCGTGAGTGACTGAGTGAGTCACTCATCATGAGTGTGTGAGTGAGTGAATGAGTGGGATGCGTTCAGTTGTCCGACTCGACGTTTGTCCGAATTTGTCCGAAACGCTATTTTAGGGGTTTTGATCAGTTGTCCGAATGGAGTAGTTTTACAAGAGAAATGTCACGATTAAGTCACCGATTTAAATTGTCGTATTGCTGATAAAAAGTTTTAATACAAAAATTTGGTTTCAAAATTTGTTATTGGTGGCCCACCTTTTCAATTCAAACACCCCTTTCATTGTTTGTACGGCTTCGGCTTAGTCATGAACACAGTCTGTACCTTAGTAAAGGAGATCGCCTAGTATGAGGCTAAGAGTTAGTTTTCAGTTTAGGCTTAGGCTTTGTGTTTGGTATGGGCTTGGGCGCGCAGCGCTCAAGCCTTTGCCAAATACACAGCCTAAGCCTAAGCCTACACTGAAACCTAAGTTTTATGCCCCCGCCTTGGACCGTTAGCACCGCGCAGCGGAGGTATGATGCCTTATTTTTTCTAGAAAACGATAAAAGGTTTCAAGAGAAACCAATATAATTATTCGTGTAACCAATTTTTATACATTGTAAACATGCATAACTAAAAAATGGATGGTTGAATTTGTCTCTCTGTGTAAGAAAATTCTAACCACGTATTCGGACAACTGATCAAAACCCCTAAAATAGCGTTTCGGACAAATTCGGACAAACGTCGATTCGGACAACTGAACGACGCCGAATGAGTGAGTCACTCATCATGAGTGCGTGAGTGAATGATTGAGTATCTCATCATGAGTGAGTGAGTGAGTGAATGAGTGAGTCACTCATCATGAGTGCGTGAGTGAATGAGTGAGTCACTCATCATGAGCGCGTGAGTGAATGAGTGAGTGATTGAGTGAGTGAGTGAGTGATTGAGTGAGTTAGTGAGTGAGTGAGTGAGTGAGTGAGTGAGTGAGTGAGTGAGTGAGTGAGTGAGTGAGTGAGTGAGTGAGTGAGTGAGTGAGTGAGTGAGTGGGTGAGTGAGTGAGTGAGTGAGTGAGTGAGTGAGTGAGTGAGTGAGTGAGTGAGTGAGTGAGTGAGTGAGTTAGTGAGTGAGTGAGTGAGTGAGTGAGTGAGTGAGTGAGTGAGTGAGTGATTGAGTGAGTGAGTGAGTGAGTGAGTGAGTGAGTGAGTGAGTGAGTGAGTGAGTGAGTGAGTGAGTGAGTGAGTGAGTGAGTGAGTGAGTGAGTGAGTGAAGGAGCGAGTAACTATGCCTCCCTAATCATATCAGTAAGGGAAATAACAACGTGAATCCGTTGTTTTCATAAAATTTTGAACGCGCGCCAAAAGTGATTTGAAATTCAAAGGGCGCGCCAGAATTCTTTTGAGTTACAAGAAACCCTGGATAGGCTTTACGTCAACTCAAATTCGCTCTTTCTCATTACATCCTGTTTGTTCTGTCACACTCGAGTTCCAAAACTACTTTTTTGATGCGGTGAAAAAGTTTAAAAAATTCAATTTTGTTTGCGGAATTTTTTATTTCACGCCAGCGGTTAACGTTGGTATTCTAAGAAGTTCTTTTTTTTGTCAAACGTTATTTCATTCCGATTTTCACTGGATTATAGATTTATTTTAACTTGTGTCTATTTTTTTTATATCTTAAATCAGGTGCCTTAACGTTCCACGTTTCATTCCGTGCTGATGATGAACATAGAAAACCTAAAAACGCCCTTCAATCCTTGGCTTGGCTTGTTATAAAAAAATAACGTTTTCAGACTGTACTTTCCGTCTCCGATATCAAGAAAGTAAACCCGACCTGTGAAAATGTCCGTTTCTGATTCAGATCTTGACGGTATCGATATTAATTTATCGGACGAAGACGACGGCGGTATGTTCGATATATTCGGGATGCTGGGTTGGCCGGTGCTGCTGGCCATTTTCATCGTTTGTGTGCTCAGGTTAATATTTATTCTTATGTTTTGCCTTTTCATAATTTTATTTGTTTAAAAATTCTCGTAATCCCATTTCGGCAATCGTCAAGCGTGTGGCCAAAATTGATGAATCTAGAAACGTCATGCGAGGCTTCACTGTTCGTTAACCCCCGATAACCTATTAAGAACACCGCCAAGCGGAGGTTTTCAGCGTTCTACCATGCGCAGCAACAGAATTCTTGTCGAACCTGAACTACCACTGGATTGACCAATTTTGGATTTTGTATTAATTTTTGTTTCAATCCCTTTCAGGGCCTATCTGAAGGGTTCCGAGTTCAAAGAACATGTCTCCTGCAAAGGATTAGTGGCCGTGGTGACTGGCTGCAGTGGTGGTATTGGAAAACAGGTGTGTTGTTGTTGATATGATGATGTTAAGGTTATTACTACTGCTGTTGTTGTTGTTGTTGTTGGTTACCGTTGAGCGTTGATCCTACTATAGTCGTGATGATAGTATTCTAGTTGTTGATGTTAAGGTTATTGCTGTTGTTGTTGTTGTTGCTGATGTTATTAAGGTTGTTGCTACTGTTGTTGTTGTTGTTGTTGTTGGTTGCCGTTGATCATACTGTACTCGTGATGATAGTTGTTATTGAATTGGTTGGATGAGAAAAATTCTGTCGTTGTTGTTGTATTAGTTATTATTCTTCGTTGTTGAATTGATGAAGAGGAAGGCTCATATGATCACATATAATCAGTAAACCACGAAGAAACAAATACAAAAACGGCTCCGACTTTAATTAGCACGTTTCCCGCATTGGATGTGTGGCGGTGCTCACACGTCTTGTCGTTTGTTTGTTTGAGTATGTTGTTGTAGGTGTGTTTTTGTAGGTGGTCCGTGAGCTGAACTATCGTGGTGCCAAGGTCTACATGTTATGTCGGGATAAGACGCGTGGTGAGGAGGCTTTGAAAGCACTGATTCAGGTTAGGTTTCGTTTTTAGGTGGGTAGTTTTGATGTCAATGTCAATGTCGTTTTTACTTAATGAGGTCAATTAATTAGTAGTTTTGGAAATGATATTGAAATCGACTCTTTCAATGTTAATGTATTGGTTGAATCCAGGGGTGGGCCGGGTTTTTTCGCGTTTGGGGGTGGGGTAGCCGAAAAAACTCCCATCCTCTCAGTCCGAAGAGCGAGGGGAAGATGGGGCGGGGAAGGGGAGGGGGGGGGGAGAAAAAAATTCCGATCGGAGGAAATTGATCCGGAAAACGTATTTTTTCGCTAAAGAATTTCTCACAGCCGAAATTTTCTGAAAAATTACCTTAAAATCGAGGTTTCAAGTCTCAAAACCGGGTTCTGAGACCAATTTTCTCGAAAGTTTCGAGTCGGGGAGAGGGGTAGGCGACTTGCTTGACTGATTAATTGACTGACTGACTGCTTGAATGATTGATTGAGTGATTGACTGACAGACTGACCAACTTTTTGCAGCTCGGTTGTCACGCAGATCGCTTGATTCTACACACGGTCGACACAACGTCATTTGAATCGATTCGCCTCTTTGCTGAACAATTCGATAAAGGTTTTCGGTTTCGTTAATTTGGACCTTATGAATTTTATCGAGTGACTTTACTAGCTAATTGACTGATACCTGATTTTCGTCTCACCCGAAAATGAAATGACCGCTCTGTCCAGGGTATGTCGCATAAAACAATGAGTATGAGACCAATTGTTTTTTTACTTTGTTTTATCTGGTTTTTCTCGTGTGTTTTTTAAGCCTTTCGAAAAAAAGCTCAGGGTATGTCAAATAAAACAATGAGTATGAGTATGAGACCAATTGTTTTGTTTACATTGTTTTATCTTGTTTTTCTTGTACGTTTTTTTAAACCTTTCGAAAAAAAGCTAAAACTTTTTTCTCGAACGGGACCTTTATGTGGTTAGATTAGAAATATATCTTTCCATGTGAAAGGTACATTTTTTTATCATTTGTTGTAACGTTGGCCATGCTGAGCAGAAACTCACAAGTCCAAACACTAATTATTCACGATTTTTCACCAGTTAACCCGGATAATAAAAAAATAGACCAATTTATTTATTTGACAAATTTTTGTGTGAATGTTAATTTCTCATTGATTCGGTATCCCAATCCCAACTCAGCTATCGATCGTGACATAAAAACGGAACTATTTACTATTATAAATAAATGAATACATAAAAATTTTATTTTATTAATAACTTCAATTTTTTCAGCCGAAAAGAAACTCGACATCCTCGTGAACAACGCCGGCATTATGCTCTATCCCAAGTTCAAGCTCACTGACGATGGTCATGAGTTCGTGTGGCAGACCAACTATCTGGGTTGGTGAAGAGTGGAAAATGTGGAATTTCCCCCTCTTTGGCGGTTTTAAAAAGTAGAGTTTGTTCCTTAAGGTGTAAGTAAAATGGTCTAATTTCTGTCAATTCCCCCGTCTTTGGAAAGATTCCCCTCCCTTCCCTTTGCAGGATGAGCTCGTCTACCAATGGTTGGTGAGTGGGAAGTTTATTATATTCAAAAACTGGCGGGGCACAATATACAATAAAAAGAATTTGGGGCAAAAATATCTAAGTCATGAATTATGAAATGTTTAATCGAATTTCATGTTTAATTTCAGTAATTCTATAGCATCACAACTCCTTTTCGTATTTTGTACCTCTTTATTTCAGTACAATTTGTTATTCGTGATTTGTAAGACCGATTTTATGCAAGACAACACAATGAATTCTGAAATCAAATATTATTAAGTTATTCAAGTGTTCTGAAATGTTACTGTAACACTGTAATAACACCTCGTGTGGCCTGAAGTCACAGAACATGACCTACAACTGTCAGGAACCGTTATATAAGACATTATAATCATTTAATGAGTGTTTTACAGCTTATTTTGATGGTCAGAAACTTTTAAAACACAGGCAAAGCTTTCTGCCAAATCTAAGCAATTTTTGATAAATTTTAGTTTTCAGGTCACTTTCTGCTCACCCAGCTGTTACTGCCCAAACTGGATGCGTCGGAGAAGGGCGGACGTATCGTCAATGTATCAGCTATGGCCCATTTCTATGCCGATTCACTCGATACTGATAAGGTTGGTTTAGTCCAGTGGTTAGGGCGTCGGACTCGGAGTCTGGAGGTCCTGGGATCGAAACCTGCTTGGTGACTACAGACCCTGATGCGTTACTTGAAGTTCGCAATGAAAATTGTGAAATACGAGATACGTGTTTTTCATTATTTTTATTCCCATGTGTAAAACACGAGTCGGTTTTCTGGTGCGGAGCACCAGTTACATTTTTAGCTTTTCCAAACAAATTTTTTATTTTTTTCCAGGTCGATCGTCGTGAAGCCTTCGACTCTCGCTATTCGTATGCGCGCAGCAAATTGGCTCAGGTAACTGATTGAGTGACTGACTGACTGATTGAGTGACTGACGGACCGACTGATTGAGTGTCTTTGTCGCCTGTCTAGTCTTTGTCGCCTATCTAGTCTAGTGCGTAGGGCGCCGGCCTCGAAAACCGGCGGTCTTGAGTTCGAAACCTGAACCTGACTTGAGACACAGATCCTGACGCTGGGGCTTCTGCCATTGCCCGTCGGTTTATTCAACTCTCTGTTCACTACGAAAACATCATTCTGATATGGTATTAGTGTGCCTTATGGCTTCAGTTAATAGAGAAGTCCAAGTAAAAAAAGTGACTGACTGATTGAGTGACTAACTAAATGACTGACTGACTGTTAGAAAACTATGCTTTCGCACTCCCTCGTCTAGACTGGAAAATTATTGATTAGGTCTCAAAAAACCGACTGCTTGACTGATTGAGTTGGGTACTGAATGAGTGACTGACTGGGTGAGTGAGTGACGCGATGACTGTCTGACTGACTGGCAGATAATTGCAGGTTCTGCACGCTGTCGCACTGACGAAACATCTTCGTGCCAGAAACTCGAAAGTGATTGTGAATGCCTGCAACCCGGGCATGGTCTATACACGCATCATGCGCTACACACCCATGGGTTATTTTATATTTAATTTGTTTAATTTTTTTTTGTTAAATTTTTATTTTATTTTTTTGGTTTGATTTTTTATTTGTAATGTGATAAAAGTAGACTGAAACGTTAAAATTAAAAAAAAAATCTGACATTATTCTGAGGAAACTCGCTCTCCAAGAAATGTGATCCGTTTTGTGTTAGTAGTAGTAGGTATTTAGTAGTAGGTGTTACTATCGTATTTAGTAGTAGGTGGTAATGTTTTGCAATCACCACTTTTTTCACCTACTCTTGTGATGATTGTAGACATGAAGTTGAACATTTTTCCTCCGAGTCCAAACTTGAGATATCTTTGATTTGCTGTAGCTTGCATTCACTCACTCACTCATTCACTCCCTCACTCGCGCATTCCCTCACTTACTTACTCACTCACTCACTCCCTCACTCACTCACTCATTCACTCACTCACCCGCATTTTTGCAGGTTCCAACAAGTTCCTGAAGACGATGCTCTCACCTTTTGCCTGGTATTTCCTGAAAACGCCGAAAGACGGTGCCCAGACGCCATTGTACTGTGCCTTGTCGAAGGAAATTGACGGAAAATCCGGCAAATACTTCTCGTTGGTGCTTTTTTTAGTTCGGGTTTTCTTTTTTTTCATTCTCTCTTCCAAACACTGGCGGACGAGCCAAACCTCCAAAGGAAGGAATCTATTCAAAGTGAGGGAAATTGGCAGAAATTAGGTCATTTTACCTAAATATTGAGGAATAAACTATGTTTTCGAGACGGTCGAAGAGGGGAAAATTCCACTTTTCCCTCCCCTTCTCGTCCGCTAGTGCTTGAAAACAATTTGCAATAAACTGTGCATAGATATGGATTGTTCATAGTTACTGATTTATTAGTGGGTGTATTGGAGTATATTCATTTTCATTAACAAAAAGGAAAAGACTTGCCATCATAGGGTTGATAGGATTAAAATCGTTGTCTTTCGGAATCAATTTTTTCATATTCCCGTTTTTCAATTTTTTCTTATTCCTATCCTCCAATTTTCCGTATTCCCATCCCATATTGCAGTTTTTTTTCATATTCCTATCTTATCTCCCTAATATTTCATATTCTTACTTTCCAACTTGTGCATATGCCTATCTTCCAATTTTTTTGCAGTGAGCAGGACGAGAAGCCGACCTCCGAACTGGCCCAAGACGAGAAGCTGGCCGCCGAGCTGTACAACTATAGTATGGACGCGTGTGGACTGAGCTGAATCCATGTGGACGTGAGAATGAAAATGAGAAGATAAAATAATAAGCCATGAAATTGATTATCGCTAGATTAAAGCCGAGCTGTACGACAACAACTACAGTGTGGACGCGTCTGGACTGAGTTGAATCCATGTGGACTGAGTTGAATCCATGTGACCGTAATAATGAAAATGAGATGATTGCAAAAATAATGTAGTTTTTTCAAACTAAGCCATGAAATCAATTATCGCTAAAATCAGATGATACAAAATACTGTAGTTTCTCAAAATAATTCATGAAAACGATTATCGCAAAAAAAAATAAAAGCTCTATGTCGGTGGCGGCTGAGCTGTATCCATGTGGACTGAGTTGAAACCAGGTGGACGTAATAATGAAAATGAGATGATAAAAAATATTGTAGTTTTTCAATGAAAAATCCTGAAATAGATTATCGCTAGATTAAAGCTCTTTATTGGTGGCTGTCTTCTTCGAAAGGACTGAAAAAGACTGAATGCCGCCGTCGAACTGTACAACTACAGTTTGAACGCGTGTGGACTGAGTTGAATCCAGATGGACGTAATAATGAAAATGAGATGATAAAAAATATTGTTACTTTTTCAAATTAAGTTTTGAAATCGATTATCGCTAGATTAAAGCTCTTTATTGGTGGCTGTCTTCTTCGAAAGGACTGGAAAAGAATGCATGCCGCCGTCGAACTGTACAACTACAGCATGGACGCGTGTGGACTGAGCTGAATACATGTGGACGTGATAATGAAAATGAGATAACCAGTAGTGGGCAGCAGGGGGCGGGGGGGCGCCCCCCCCCCCCCCAAAAAAAAACAGGGCGGGAGGGTGCCCTTGATCGATCGACCGTAAGAGAGATTTTCAGAATTGACCCATTGACCGTAACGGTCAAAACTTGAGAGAATTTACTGTCAAAATGACCTAAAATTACACGAAATCGCTTAAAAAACGACCAAAAATTGGTCGAAAACGTTTCAGGCTTTTAGTTTTTTTTTGGTTGAAAACGTTTCAAATTTAAAAAAATCTATCAAAAATTGGTCGAAAACGTTTCAAGTTTTGAAATCAGTGTTCGTTGGATCGATTCGATGCACGATACGATGATTGATGTATGGTGCTGGATTATATACTCAGTACTGTATTATCAACCAACTGTGCGCGCCACTAGATACGTTTCTAATACAAATCAGTGGGCTAAATGCAGAAGTTTCGATGCTGTGCACTCTAACTTGTCAGTTTTCAGATGTTTCTGATACAAATCTGCGGGCTTCAAAATGCAAAAATTTCGTTGCTGGGCGCCACTCAGCCTGTCAATTTTCAGCTATGTTTCCAATACTAATCAACGGGCTTCAGATGATAAGAATTCGGAGCTGTGCACCACTCAGCCTGCAGTTTTCAGATATGTTTCTAATACAAATCAGCGCACTTCGAATGTTAAAATTTCGGCGCTGCGCGCCAGTCAGCCTGGCAGTTCTCAGATATGTTTCCTATACGAATCAGCGGGTTTCAAAATGCTTGAGTTTCGACGCTGTGTGCCACTCAGCCTGTCAGTTTTCAGATATGTTTCTAATACAAATCAGCACGCTTCAAATGTCAAAATTTCGACGCTACGCGCCACTCAGTTTGTCAGGTTTCAAATAAGTTTCTAATACAAATCAGCGGGCTTCAAAATGCCAGAATTCCGGCGCTGCGCGCCAGTCAACCTGTCAGTTTCCAGATATGTTTCTAATACAAATCAGCGCGCTTCAAATGCCAAAATTTCGGCGCTGCGCGCCAGTCAGCCTGTCAGTTTTCAGATATGTTTCTTATACAAATCGGCAGGCTTCAAAATGCTTAAGTTTTGACGCTTTGCGCCACTCAGCCTGTCAGTTTTCAGATACGTTTCTAATACTAATCAACGGTCTTCAAAATGCAAAAATTCAGCGCTACGCGCCAATCAGCCTGTCAGGTTTCAGATATGTTTCTAATACAAATCAGCGGGCTTCAAAATGCCAAAATTTCGACGCCGCGCGCTTTCAGTCTGTCAATTTTCTGTTATGTTTCTTATACAAATCAGCGGCTTTCAAAACGCCGAAATTTCGGTCATTATTTCAAGCCATTACTGATGTTTTTTAGTTAAAAATTCGACTTCATTAAATGTTGACTGTCATGCCCCCCCCAAAATCGAAACCCGGGAGGGTGCCTGACCGTAAGACCGATTTTTGAAAAAGTGTATGACCGTAACGCCATTTTGGCCAAATTCGCTGCCCACCACTAGAGATAACAAAGAATTTCGACTAGATCCACAAGGAGTTTTCCTCTGTGAAACTCTATATTTCTTAAGTTTTTTGAGAATGCCAACTCTGCGGTTCAAAAAATATAAGTTTGAAAAGCAAATTTGTATTTCTATTTGTCTGCAATGTTTGTGACAAAACAGTGATGGTTCAATCATCACTTGTATCAGCTTTCTCAACTGAATAGGTGACTAAATTTGAAAGCTTGCCGTTTTTTATTTTTCCTGTTCCAAAACTTTATTCGTTTTGAACATCAACGAAAGGAAAAAGGCGGGCATTTGAAATTAGTTGCCTGCTCTATTGTAAAGACTATAACGAACGATTCGCATTGATATTTTGTACTGCTCTGCTGCTATTACTTTGGGGTTTTAAATAGCCTTTCATGACGCTGTTTTCAGAAATTCAGTTTTATATTCAATGTATACAATAACGAAGATTATTACTTTTTTCTGTCTTTGGACCGAAAATGTTATTTTCATTATCTATTGCATGTTTTTCTGTCAAAAGTCGAACCAAAACTAGGCGCAATTGTGTGCGGGGACTGATGTTCACGTTATTTATGAATTTTATTTATTATTAATTCATTATTATTATTTATTATCATGGTTTTTTGATAAAGATTTTGTTCCCACAACCACAATCATGAGCCAAAATCACACGAGTCATATATTTTGCTTCAATATAAATTGTCTTCCTTTCTTGTTTTTATTGGTTTGCATATTGCGATTGTCGTCATTCAGAATTCGGATATAATCGTCAGAAATTTTTCTTGTAAAGTTTGCTGTTTTATCTTGGTAAAATTTTCTAAGTAGATTTTCTCAAAAAACAGTTTTTGGGATAACTCGGTGCTTCAAAATTTAAATGTAAACTTGATATCAGTTTACAACCTTATTGAATTCAATCGCGATTCGTATTGATATTTTTTTTCATTTCGTTATGAATACTCGCTATTAATGCAGACGCAAAATTGTATTTATCTCACATAAGTTTTTATTTATTTCACAATTATGTCATATCCAAATTAGAAGAACTTAAAATGTTATATGTGATAGGCTTTTAGATTTTTTTGCTCCTAGTAACATTTTAGCACCAAAGCAACAAAACAAAATCAAGTTATACAGAAAAATTTAATCCAAGAACGTATTTGGTAAAAATGTTACAAGAAGCATATTCATGATGCGAGATTCATAATCATGCAGTTTTTTCTTAGTCAACGACACCAAAATGTATGCATTTTTTATTACATTAATTTTACTGATAAAATTAACTGCTATTATTCAAATAAAATTCGGTGAAATGTCAACTTTGGTTCGTGGAATAATACGAAGTTCAGGGAAGGGAAGTTTTCGAAGTGGTCTATACCATCCCCAATTTAATACAAGAAATGAAATGACAGTTATTAACAATTTAATTTTAATAATGGGAATTATTTAACAATTTAATATCAATAAAAGGAAATGTTCTTCGGCTGCATAGATAGAGGATATGATGAATGTTGAATGAATATGCACGTTACAAAAAATTCCAAAGAAACTATACAATCGGATTTCTTTTACTCAGATGAACCACAGATCCAAGGTCCTGACTGCGGGCGTGACTCGCCAGGGTTTGCCTGCGGATGAGTCGGGTAGCCCGTCAGCGACTGATACCC
>OZ038448.1:24846981-24861981 GCA_964036265.1 Daptonema setosum | reverse complement strand
CTGTTTACCTTCTACAAACCCCGTTTCCGAGGCACATTGCTCATAGAATCGGTTCAAATGTATGGCAAGAAGATTTTTCATATTCGGGTTTTTATCTTCAACTTAAAAAAAAGGATACAGATTTTTTCATATTTGAGTTTATCAATTCCAAATTTTTTA
The DNA here is from genome assembly GCA_964036265.1 of Daptonema setosum. Classification (NCBI taxonomy): domain Eukaryota; kingdom Metazoa; phylum Nematoda; class Chromadorea; order Monhysterida; family Xyalidae; genus Daptonema; species Daptonema setosum. The sequence goes on along the minus strand of OZ038448.1, from coordinate 24,861,822 downwards.
AATTTTTTTTCTATCTCGAAGCGCGCGACTCACTCACAAGTGAGTTGTTCAAGATTTTGAATTCCGAAAATTCAAGCTAAGTCATCTTGCACTAGCATTCGTTCATAGTTCAATAAGAAGCCGTCTTTACTGTCGAACTCACGAGGCCGATTGTAGTCGTCGCACGCGCCCACGTCATCGTATGCCCAAACTGATGATAGAATGTGAAGGTAATGAGTACTAATTTGCGTAAATTGCTGCAGGGATGACCTGACGCAAAACTCCAAACTCCGAAAATAGTTTTTTTCCCAAATGCCAAAATATTTTGTCACCAAAAGTATATTTCATATGAAGTTTTACTGTCCGTTAACCCCCGATTACCTATCGTGAGGCTGGCTTGTCCGAGCGGGAGCGATGACAAGCGCGTTAGGCCCGCGCAGCGGTGGTTTTCCAGTGGTTCACCCACCTTAGGATGCACGCAAAAAATTCGTGTTTGGAAAAAAATTCTAGGTAAATTTTTGGGGTTTTAAAAAATTGCTGACCCGGCGAAGGTAAAAACAACGCTCACATTTCCAAACCCCAAAACTTACCTCTATAATTTTTTTAGTTGTAAAATTTATCTGCACATACGAAAACGGTAGAACCACTGAAATACCAGCGCGGCGCGGGCCTAACGCGCTCACGGCGGTTAACGGGCCGTAAAACTTTATACGGTATCGTGTTTACACTAAATTTTTGGTGACAGAGGATGTTGGCGTTTGGAAAAAATTCTTGGAGTACTTTCGGAGTCTAAAACTGTGTTTTAATAAGGGTGAAAAATCACATACCCAGTGGTTTCCAAGTGGACCAAGGGGCAACACGAGAGCCCTTCAAAATGGTTATCCACCATCCGTCCGGCCGTGGCAAGGTTATTCCATCGATGAACTTTATGCAGGGTATCTGAGGAGAGATTTCGAGGAGTTATAAAAGTCTGCATTCGGTGGATGGCTTTGCAATTTAATAAAATATCTCAAGCAGAAAAAGTATTTTTCATGCAAATTTTTCAAACTTTCTCAGTTCATCAAGACGGATTTCGCAAGTGATTCATATTGATTAAGAAACTGTCCAAAAGTGTTTTTACTATACTCGGCTATATAGTACGCCGTAGCGAAAGTGCAAAAAAGTCACTCGCCAGACTTGACAAATCTCCTTTACTAACGTACAGTCTGTGTTCGGAACTAAGCCGTAGCCGTACAAACAATCAAATGGTTATTAGCTGTCGTTGTGTCGCAAGATTTCTCACAAAAACACGGTACAGTTTACAAATATGCAAACCGGCCGTACTTTTATGTTCTCCCAAACGGCTTCAATGCAGCATGTCTTATCATGAGGCTCTCTGCGAGCGGCTTGAGCTGAAAAGGAGAAAGTTTTTGTTTGTTTCTTTTATGCAAATTGCTGCCACATCGAAATTTTGTTTTCATGGATTTCTCTTGGTTCACTGCTCTCATAAATGAAGTGCCTAGCATTAATTTGCAAAATCTAACGATATAGGCCTCGTAATTGTTTATAAGAAAATCCAAAACGTGGCGCAGAAAATTTCTTACTTGAGAATCCGCTTCTGGACTTGAGAATCTGGTTCTAAGAAATTTTAAACGTGGCACAGAAAACTCATTGCTTGCGAATCCGGTTCTGGACTTAAGAATCTGGTTCTGGCCATTCCATGGGTTCTCGCAGTTTTTAACCATTTCTTATAATCAGTTATGAGGCCTATAGCTACGAGCTAATGAAGCTGCTCAACCGTTGTTGATCACAGCTACCGACGCGGCGTAGTCACGGTCAACCTCGAAAGTGCACGTGGGATATCCGTAGGTGTCGTGGAAGCCGCGAGCGGCGAACTCGTCAAGCGAAATGGCCAGCTCCAGGGGCTCAAAGCACGCCTGCAGGTATGCATCATGTACCCAGAAATTTTTCTAGAATTTTTACTTAACGCCAAAATTTTCTGTCACAAAATTATATTCCATATGAAGTTTTTACTGTCCGTTAACCCCCGATTACCTATCGTAAGGCTGGCCCCGCTGGGACAAGCGCGTAAGGCCCGCGCAGCCGTGGTATTTCAGTTATTACCCACCTTTGTATGCGAACATAAAATTTCGTGTATGGGAGAAATTCTAGGAACATTCTGAGTTTTGAAGATATGCGATGTATAGAACAAGGAAGGTAAGTAGCTAAACACCTACACACAAGTTCATCAAGTCAAAAAACAAATCCAACAAAAGAAACCACTAGTCTGAAATCTGGTTGGGTTGGGTTCATTTTAATTTATGTCAAACAATTCAACACTTAACAGCACGTTTGATCTTGAATTTCAGAAATTCGGCCGTTTTATCTTTTGATATAAAATTGTACAAAAAAAAACAAAAAAACCCACCTGACTGCCATTTGCAAAGCGTGGGTTTGATATGGTCAGCTTGTGGACGTTGACCACATAACGGTGGGGGTCGAAATGGTATATGTCGTATGCAGAATCCTTCAATATACCGTTCTTAGGCGCTATTCATACTTATTTGCGATTCATCGCGCGAGACACGCGCGATAAGTCGCGTGACACACATATTGAGATTTTTGAATTTGCGATTTTGCGACTTGTCGCACGCGCATAGCTTTACAATGGGCTACCTTTTCGGGTTCTAATGCGCATCATTTTTTTCTTTTGAGTTAGAGACACAGATCCTATGACAAACGTGGGGCCGTAAATAAACAGGAGTTATGTTGCGTTTATAACCTTGGCGCAAAAATTTTTAGATTCGATTTAGAACTACGGTGGTTAGCCAAACTAAAAGTTCGGAATTTTAAATGGGACACCCTGTTATTGTGAGGAACTTAAGTGAAGGCTAGAGTTTAATTAAAATGATAATGAAACATCACTAGACTCAACTCAACTCGGAGATGATGTGCATGTCAACCCTGATTGACTGATGTTTCATTATCAGATATTTTGGGCAATATTTTATCGTGCAGAATCAACATACGGGCTTTAGCTGTTAAGTTTTTAGTACGCACTGAAAACCTTCAATGCCATCTGTAATCCAAAAAAAATTAATTCATTCGATGAATTCTTTCGTGATCGATATCAGTGAGTATTTTTTTATTGGACTTTTTCATTAACTGAAGCCATATGGCACACTAATACCATATCAGAATGGTGTTTTCGTAGTGGCCAGAGAATTGAATAAACTGTCGGGCAATAGCAGAAACCCCAGAGCAACGCGTCAGGATCCGTGTCTCAAGCCAGGTTTCGAACTTAAGACTGCCGGTTGAATTATGTAGTAGCCATAGCGACACATTTAACTACAGTACTCCGGCTATAAACTGGGTACCACCCCAATAAGTCTGAGCTTTTTACCTTTAAAAAGACTAACCACTAGGATGCCCATGCTCACAACCAACAGTATAACACATATTGTAATTCAACTAACATCTAACTATTGTAATAGAACCGAGGTTGCCAACCCAAAAACTTTTTGATGCCATGCGAAAATTCAATTTGCGAGCGCAAATAAACATTCTACAAAACGAGCATTTAGTATGTGATCTACGGTAACCCAATGCGCAGTTTAAGCTGAAGTCAGTTATAGCTGAATTTTGATTTATAGCTTCAGTTTGAAAGTTTCAGGTCAACGTTGCTTCTCTATGCGTGTTTTCCTTGACTCTAAATATCTACATAATTATGTATGTGGCTATGAATTCTTAAAACTTTCAGGAAATCTTCCCAGACTAAATTTGATAAATTTGATAAATTGAAAAATATAATAATTTGATTAGGACAGTCTGAGGTATCGTTATTGCACTTTAGTTCTGGTTAAGTGTGAATGTCCTAAGTTAGTTGGCAGAAGTGTCGTAACTCAGAATTTTCTGGCGCGCAGTTTGAATTCAAAACTGGTGTGGCGCGCATTCAAATTTAGTCTCCTGGTCAAGTTTGAGAATTACATTCGTAGGATTATCGTCACACGGGCAAGATATTTGGACACATGCAGATGAACAGTACTTGGGTTGATTGAAGCACAGATATTTTATATAATACTTACTTTTATATAGCTTATCCAGCATTTCTTGTAACTCAGTATTATTTTGGCGCGCAGTTTGAATTCAAAACTGGTTTCGGCGCGAATTAAAATTCAGTATCCTGGTCAAGTTTGAGTATTACATTCATGGGATTGTCGTCACAGGGGCAAGATATTTGGTCACATGCAGATGAACAGCATGGCTGGTTTATTGTTACTGCATATGGACTTGCATTGTCCCTGCGCGCATGTGAAACATTACTAACAACTTTGGCAGCAGTGTTACATCAACTTTGCGGCTATGAACTATTTTAATTTCTTGTTTAGAACTCTTTCAAGATGCATTGGATTCGTTCAAAAACCATTCCGAAAACTGAATGGGTCAAGTTTTGAAATTGTTGAGAAAAAAGCCTCTATAAAACTGGGCATAATGTTTCACATGCGCACAGGGACAATGCAAGGCCACGCGCGGTAATAATTAACAAGCCATACTTGGGTTGATTTTAAAGCATAGATAATCTCAAACGTTTACGTATATAGCTTATCCAGGGTTTCTATTAACTCAGAATTATTTTTGTCCCGCAGTTTGAATTCAAAATTGATTGCATTGCGCGTTCAAATTCAGTCTCTTGGTCAAGTGTGTTTGTTATAGCCGATCCAGGGTTTCTTGTTAGCCAAAAGGTTTTTCGCGCACAGTTTGAATTCAAATCTGTTGTTGGCGTGCTCTGAAAATTTTCTCAATATCACACAATATTCGAAAACTGCGTTCATTTCATTCCATACGTGCGTAACCGGCCCACAAAATTAAATTTTGGCTAACAAGAAACCCTGACCAAGCTATATAGTCGTGGGATTGTCGTCACATGGGCAAGATTATAAGACACATGCCTGATAACACTAGCGGATGAGAAGGGGAGGGAAAAGTGGAATTCCCCCCTGTTTGGCGGTTTTAAAAAGCATAGTTCGTTCCCAAAAGTGTAGGTAAAATAGCCTGAAAACTGCCCATTCCCCCCTCTTTGACAAAATTCCCCTCCCTCTGGAAGATTGTCCGACAGTGCCTGATAACTTCAGTACTTAGGTTGATTAGAGCACTAGCGGATGGAAAGGGAAGGGAAACGTGAAATTCCCCCTCTTTGGCGTTTCTAACAAATGGAATTTGTTCCTTAAGGTGTTGGTAAAATGGTATAAAAACAGTCGATTCCCCTCTTTTTGACGAAATTCCCCTCCCTTTGGGAGAATGGCTCGTCCGGCGGTGTATTTTTTTAGGCAAACACGGATTCAGAAAATGTATTTCTGCTGACGCACTTTCTGTCGAATTTTCTTCCAGTCCAAAAGCTGTCTGAAAATTTTCTCTTTTCGTTTTTTTGTTTGACTTGATTGAAAATCTGTTGTAAAAAACCTATTACGAATGTTTCGTTTAATTTTACACGTTTTGATAACAATATCTATCGATCAAGTTACATAAGATGTTTCACGTAAGAATTTTAAAATTTTTTCATTGCATTTCAAAAACTGTTTGTAGTAACAAGAAACCCTGGTTAGACTATAGACAAACGTGAAACAATGGAAATCGTCGAAAAAAGTGGCGTGCATTCAAAATTCAATCTCCAAATCCATTCCCAATGCTATAGCCCGTATGTTGTTTCTGCATACGTCTGCCCAAAACGTCTGATGATGAAACATCACTAGCCTCAACTCAACTCGGTTGACACCATAGTTTACCACAGTATAGCATGTGGTGATGATGATTGATGTACGTTTTAACACTGATTGTCTAATGTTTCATTATCATATCTTCTGGCCAATATTTTTGCTTGCAGCAAAACATACGGGTTTTTTTCATACGGATTCAGTATTAGATCACGGATATGTAGAATTAATTCCGCTGACCACTTTCTGTCAAATTTTAGCCCAGGCCAAAAGCTGTCGGAAAATTTTCTTGATTATTTCATTTTATATGACTTGTTCAGAATCTGTTGTACCACATTACGCATAGTATTAGTTTATCTTATAACCATCATTAATAAAAAACAAAACAATATATAATCAACAACAATAAATATACATCCAAAAACCCTTAACCTAACCTAAGTGGCGTTTCGCTCTGTCTATCAAGACGCCGCCTAAGAATCCCCCAGAGCTCGTCAGTTGACAAGGGATTCTAGCCTACTTACCTATTTTCTTACTAAAGTGTCGTACACCAAACCGACCTTGTTAGTTTTCGGCGATCCTTCCCATTTTCTCCGAATGTTGTATTATCGACACAAATTGACTTTTCTAATATAAACAAATCATCAATAGACATTTAGCATACTTCACAAAAGAACCAAACTTCGTTTTACCCGGCAACAGAAACAAATAGCAAAAAACTTGTGTCATTCTTTTATAAGGAATTTGGTTAATAACAATTACATTCATTGTAGCCCACTAATATATATTCTGTTCAGTATGCTACTATTCAGTTCAGTTCATCATATAACATGTACAGTGTATGCATATCATTGATAGCATCGCTTACCTGTTAGCGTTCCTTAGATGTTCAGTTGACTCAATCAATAAGTGCGCGTGTAGTCGGCCCAATGAATCTTGTAAAAATTCTCTTTCTGTCTAACATACCGTACTTCCACATTCTAGTCTGGTGTTTTCCACAGAATCTAATTACTGCCTTAATCAGCGTATTCTTATCATGCCCTCTATTACTCAGTTCCCTCAAGTATGTATCACAGTTTTCATAGAAGTCCATCCAGGTTTCAGCCGTTGTAGTAAGCCTATATAGTGCACCGATGACCACCCCCTCAATCATACGTTCTGGCACGTTAGATTTGGCGTCATAAGCCCTATTCACATGGAAATTAAATACTCGAGTCTTATTGTACGGTTTAACCACTCCCTTGTTCAAATCAATGCTAAAGTCCAGATAACTAACCACTCCTCCGTTTCCTGTTTCCTCGTTTATTTCTAAGCTTTCATCGTATGCCTCACGCATCATTCTAGTAACATCTAAATTGACCGCCAAAATGTCATCTACGTACCTAAATAGTAGTGCCCCTTTCCCTATTCCGTTACCTCGTATCTGAAAAAATCTATATTCCATAACACTTAGAACTAAGTCTGCGTATAGTCCACTCGCTGCACCCCCAATGGGGACACCCATCACTTGCCTATATATTTTGCTACCCACCGTCACGAATGTCTCATTAAGTACCTCAAATAATAACTCTATTACCTCTACCTTATCCAGCGCAATCCAGTTTCCTTCTCGTATCCTGTCATTGCTGTAGTAGGCCTTACACCCAAACTTACATTTATTTTTCCTGACAATCATGTATCTCTTTCCACTATTCTTAAACAACATATCAATAACATATCCTAAGTTATTCATAATCACATCGTGAGGGAATCTCGTGTACAGTGTACTAAAGTCATAGGTTTTTACCGTTAAATATTCCTTTGTCCTATCCAAGATCCGTACAACACTCTCACTGTCCGAAACCGAAACGTAACGTTTTTCCCCACTTCTTTTTTCCACAATCGTACAGTAGCTCCTAAAATGTTCTTTAAGCTTAGTCATTGCATTGTATGCCAAGATCGAGATAGGCTTCATGGTACTTTTTGATGATCCCGCTATAAAACGCAGCTTCATTACCGGTTTGTGAAATTTCGGTGTTCCAAAAAGCATTGGAAGACATTCGTTTTCTTTTTCAATCTCCATTTCGTATCTTTTATTCAGCCTTCCGTGTCTACTAATCAGTTCAGCAATAGTACTATTGTCCTCTACATAGGTATCTATGCCTTCTCCAGTCGTCCGTATCTCTCTCAAGATCATTCCAATATATAACCTTTTACACATAAATGCAAAGTTATTAGAAGCTTTGTCTATTGGAACACAAACCAGGTCCCTGAGCACCTTGCTTTTAAGATTCCACCTACACGGCTTTCCACCATCGCCTACCCGTCTCTTAATGTGCTCCATAACCCGCTTAACATACATATCAACCCTCTTATCTTTTTCCCTATCCTCTCCTCTCCACACCCTAAACGCATATCTTCGGATCTCAAGTTCCATCTCCCTATATTCCTCAGACGTCGTATATCCCTTATCCGGCCTGAAGTTCGTACCCTTTGCCATAGCGTTTCTAAGCCATAGGTTATCATCCACTATATTTACATTACCCGTAACCACGTGACCTTCAGTATGAATGTAGTCCGGATATTTTTCTTTACAAAAACAATCAACCTTTGAAGTGTCCTCCATTTCTTCCACCGTAACACTTCTCAGCACCTTCCTGTAGTTCATTACCAATCTACCCAGACAAGTATCGTATTTAAATATTATCCTTTCCGGTCTGCATTCTCCTTCCATACCCTCTTCATAACCTAATAATCCTCTGTGTCTATTCTTATTCATGTATCCCTGGATAAATGCCTTATCCATATCTTTACATGCAAAGTTAATTCTAACCTCAATCGGCCTTTTCCCTATCTTTTTCTCTTCTTTCTTCGTCTCATACCTACCTGCCATGTAGCCTAATAATAAAATGGAAACCTCTTTGCCCCTTAATTCTGTTCCAAGTCTCTTAACCCCGTGCATCAGCGACTTCTTGTTCATCGAGCGTAGCAAGCTATACAGTTTACCAAAGCTTCGTCTTTTCAAGAGTTCTTCAATCTCCTCTGTGAGCCCCTCATTAATTATCTTCTTAACCTTCCTTCCCCTTGGTCTTCGTCTTCTGTCATTCGTTTTCATAGCATAGAAAGGCGTATTATCCGCCCGTAGAGGTGGGTTTTTTGTCCACTCTGATATGTTACCGTAGCCCTTAATCGCATCATTGTTACCCAACGGATAAGCCGTATTTAATATCTTAATCCACATAAGTTCCTTGTCCCTTAACATCGCTTTGTCGTTGGTTTCCGCCTTGTCTAAGACCGTTATCCTCATATCCGTCCATCCATGCCCGTCTTCGTTGTAATGCTTTACCAAATATGAGTCCTTTTTATTTCTAATCACGTCCCCTATATGCTGCCCGAATCTTGTCTTAATCATTTGCATAGTCTCTCCCACGTAAACCATACCACATCTGTCACATGAGATCGCATATACTACGTCTCGCGATCTGCACGTTTGGTCATTAATATTCGTATGGTAACTCATACCCGTATGTACCGAGTGTACCATTAAGTGTTTCTTGCTTTGAATACATGTTCTACAACCTTTCCTATCACACCTTTTCCATTCCGGAGCACATCCATTAATATTTTTCACAAAATTAGGTTTGGAGCCATTTTCCTGTCTCTCAACTGTAAAAATTTTGCACCTGCTCCTGTTCATGTCTGCTTGTATATTACCGGTCGAGATAGTTTGATTGATACTTTGATCCATTTCTGTTGATGGGATGTACCTAGTACATGGAGTGGTTTGAGTACATAGGTTATAAATAAAAGCCTTTTTTTAATATATTCTACCATACTTTATAATATGGCTCCTATCCAACCCTAATCTCATTACATTTTTATTAACTCTCTTCCATTGCCGTTACATATCTCGGAACTTCATTTTAAAGGTTGCAGAAAAAACCGTAATTAATATACCTTTAAATCTAGTAAATTCCTCAGATTGTTGAACTCCAAGCGAGACACCTGCATATTGTTGTCAATTTCTTACACTGTTATGAAATAATCAGGGTTTCCCCTGTTAAATCATAAATAACATGGAAATGACATGTGTGAACACAGTGTCATTTAGAACATTGTGACCAATTATGCAAGCATAAAGAGGTCAATAACGTGTTGTGCAATCCGTCGTCGCGGATTGCTTCCGAATAATTTTTACAACCATTCTTTTTTCATAATTCTTAACCACATAATATTCGAATATTTCCGGTAATTCTTATTCCAACCTTTTTTGACACGACAATAAAACAATAGGCGAGGCAGTGCCATCAGCCTTATCGTATTGTCGTGCATAGCAATAATATTAGTTTATCTTATAACCATCATTAATAAAAAACAAAACAATATATAATCAACAACAATAAATATACATCCAAAAACCCTTAACCTAACCTAAGTGGCGTTTCGCTCTGTCTATCAAGACGCCGCCTAAGAATCCCCCAGAGCTCGTCAGTTGACAAGGGATTCTAGCCTACTTACCTATTTTCTTACTAAAGTGTCGTACACCAAACCGACCTTGTTAGTTTTCGGCGATCCTTCCCATTTTCTCCGAATGTTGTATTATCGACACAAATTGACTTTTCTAATATAAACAAATCATCAATAGACATTTAGCATACTTCACAAAAGAACCAAACTTCGTTTTACCCGGCAACAGAAACAAATAGCAAAAAACTTGTGTCATTCTTTTATAAGGAATTTGGTTAATAACAATTACATTCATTGTAGCCCACTAATATATATTCTGTTCAGTATGCTACTATTCAGTTCAGTTCATCATATAACATGTACAGTGTATGCATATCATTGATAGCATCGCTTACCTGTTAGCGTTCCTTAGATGTTCAGTTGACTCAATCAATAAGTGCGCGTGTAGTCGGCCCAATGAATCTTGTAAAAATTCTCTTTCTGTCTAACATACCGTACTTCCATAGTTTCGTTTAATTAATGTGTTTGGATAACAATATCTATTGATCAAAGTACATGTGATGTTTCACGCATTATCTTTTATTTTTTTCCCATTTAATCTGGAGAACATTCGAGTGTAATGAATTAGGCGCAAATTTCGATTTTTTTTGCAAATCGTAAGTGAAGGGTTTCTTATTAGCCAAAACAACTTTTTGGCACGCACTTTTAAATCATATTTGTTTTGGCGCGCTTTCAAAATTGCGATAAATAAAAACCTTTTATCACATTTGGACAACATACGGAATTTGCGCTCAAAAATACTTTGCACACTTGCGAAACCGACCCGCAAAATTAATCTTTGATAACAAGAAACCCTGACCAAGCTACATCTATGTTTTGTGTGATGTCAGGAAACCCCGGTGGGCCTAATATACCACGACAGCACTTGCGGACGAGAAGGGGTGGCAAAAGTAAAATTCCCCTCTCTTTGGCAATTTCAACAAGTCGAATTTGTTCCCTAAGGTGTAGGTAAAATCTGCCAATTCCCCCCTCTTTGGAGAGATTCCCCTCCCTTTGGGAATTTAGCTCGTCCGCCAGTGCATGGTAGGGCACCTTATGGTACTGTACGTTTATACCCATCCACCAAGTCCCGACATCAATGGTTTTTTGCCGCACAATTCGATTTTTCTCTAATATTCGGACAGGAAGGAAGTGGAAACTCTCTCCAGTACCGGACGGGATGGAAAAAGTGGAATTTCCCCCTCTTTGGGGTTTTCAGAAAGTAAGTGTTTGTAAGTAACTTGTTACTTAAGTAAAAGGTAAAAAGGCCTGAATATTGTCAATTCCCCCCTCTATGACTAAATTCCCCTCCTTTGGTGGATTTGCTCGTCCGCCAGTGAGTCTATCCAAAGCATTTAACAACTCGTTCTTCAAAGACACTTGAGCAATATATCAACGTTGGGCTCAAGTCATACTGTATGTACAACGCATATATTTTTAAATGGCAATGGGTTCATGAAATCATTTTTTTGATAAAGCCCGTATGTTGTTTCTGCAAGCAAAATAGTTTACCAAAACATCTGATAATGAAACATCACTAGCCTCAACTCAACTCGGTTGAAACCATAGTTCAACACAGTATAGCATGGGGCGATGATGATTGATGAGCATGTTAACACTGATTGCCTGATGTTTCATTATCAGACGTTTTGAGCGAGATTTTTGCTTGCTGAAACAACCTACGGGGTTTTAACAAGAAACCCTGACCAAGCTATATTACTGTAACTGAATATGATTAACCAACTTATCATTGAGGTGAAGGAATTCTCTGTCTCACTCAAGTTAGAAACTAATGAGGCCTTGTTAGGTGTTATGAATGAATGTTTGTAAACAACACGTGCTCTGTTCAGCAGAATCTTATCCCATTCATTCAACCTATCCCGAGTTTCTAGTTCCTCAGAAGGTTTCTGTGCCACGCCAGTTGAAAACGGTTTTTGGCGCGCATTTAAATTTTCGAAGAAATTTTTTTTTGTTCCCATGACACTTGGCCGAAACACTGCTTAATGGATTCATAGAAATAGAATTTGTTAACCAGATGTATTGACCAAGATAAGTAAATATAGCGCTTCCTGGGATTCATGTGGAAAGTTGTTAACGTTTCCAATGTGTATGTCTCAAATATTTCAATATCAAATATCTCAAATATTTCAATATCAAATATCTCAAATATTTCAATATCAAATATCTCAAATATTTCAATATCAAATATCTCAAATATTTCCCTCAAATATGTATGTACATGCGAAGACGCACGTTTGACAGTCGGGTGTTTCACTCAACTCCACCAAACAAATCTATGTTATAACATGCAATCATCATGTTCTGTATCCTATAAATAAAAAGAATAGAGTTTGTGGGTTTGTGGGTTTGTTTGTATGTCCACGCGACGAATCGATATAAATATCAGAAATAAAACTCTGAAAAACTCCTTTCGTCATTAATATTCAGAAATCAAATTTTTATGGTCATCACCTTCTCATATCAAAGTTGAGGAGAAAGTTGTCATCCACACCCTCCCAGGATAATGTTCAGATTCCCTGAACTTCTAAAATATCGAGAGAACTCAACTATAATTGCAACTAATATTTTTGCCACGAATGAAAATGGCATTTAAGTAAATGTTGGAATAAGAGAGTCGTACATTTACTTTGTTAAACATGGGAATGATCAACGTCTTTTTATCGAAAAACAACCATCGAACTTAATGGCATTTAACCGAAAAATTTATTTGAAAATTAGAAGAGTTTTGAATGAAAATTGAGCGGTGATGTATTTAATCGTGTAAATTTTGTCTAAAACAACTATTCAAGAACATGATAAATTTAGCTTTAAAAATTCATGTCCTTACATCGGGACGGTAAAACATGATATCTTATGAAGAAAAATGAGCTATTCACGGTTGACTCTAACTTTTTTTGCAACGGGCTCATACTGTATTACTGCTTTTCTGCAACTGAACTTATGAAGTTATTTCAGCTTATCTTATTCAAATAATCATGTCCAGTCGTGCGCTGTAATTATTTTAGGCGTTTTCAAAATGACGGGTAAAAAACAGATATTTTATGAAGAGAAAAACGCTGCAAATTTCATAGGCGCTAATAAGTTGTACAAAAAGACGAAAATCAATTGGTAATAAAACTCAAACTTTACGGGTGGCTATCAAAATTTCCCCTGGGTTTTATCACTCTTAATATCTAATTTGAACGAACATCAAAACGAAAAAGTTAACAATTAACTCTGATTTGAATAAATCAAATAAGTTAAACATTTAAACAACGGGTTACGATAATTATTATTAAATAGTTAACTTTGTAAATTTAACAAACAGTTGCTTAGCAACGGGTTAACGAATATCAAAACGAAAAAGTTAACAATTAACTCAGATTTTAATAAATCAAGTAAGTTAAACATTTAAACAACGGGTTACGGTAATTATTGTAAAATAGTTAGCTTTGTAAACTTAACAAACAGTTGCGTAGCAACGGGTTTACCCTAGTCTTATCTATATATAAATTAGACAATGTATGTGTGTCACGCTTTGGGTATAAATAAAGCGAAAGAACAGCAAAACACCTTTTGTTTTTCGATGTCAGAATCAAAATAAATCATCACGTCCCCTTCAGTTGTTTTTCAAATCTGACCTCTAACTCAACCGGCGTTGACGTGTTGGAAGTTCATAATTACTCTTAATTGGTGTACTTCAACTCTTATTGCGAAGTCATCAACATCCGTTCAACTGATTTTCAAACCTGAAACCTCAACATTCATGAAGGTCAGTCATAATAATGGCCTTTCATGAGCAATTTTATTGATTCACGCAATAATTCGTTTTTAACAAACGGTGCAATCATCCATACCCTCCCATTCATGAAACTGGAAAACTGAAAGACCTTAACTAAAATGCCGCCTAATATTTTGGTAGTGGAGTGGAATAAAAAACTTTTTTAACTAAAAAAGATCGGGTAAATTTTGAATATTTCAACTGGTCTTCCTTCACTACGAATTATCCGAAGATTCTAATTGTTTTATACGGGATGGGTAAAACATGATTCTTCATTATAGAAAATAGCGTTCCACGGTTTTTTTAGTGTGATCCCGGAGTTATTCTCAAAACAACAAATATTTAAACAATAAACTCCGAACTTAATGTGTCGGGTAAGTTTAATGTACTGAAATCTCGGGTCGGGTAGCGAGTTTTCAACGGAAGGCTGTGTTGTTTTTCTAGAAATATTGTTAGAAGTTTTAACTTAGAACTACACATATGAATCAATGATAACTTGAGTTGCATAGCAACGGGTTCGTGGTACTTACATATAACGAAGCTAATTTTGTATGTTGACGGGTTTACATCGATAATATTTTTTGTAAACTTAACACTCAGTTGCGTAGCAACGGGTTTACCCTAGTATATTAAAACTCCAATGTCCGTATGTATGTCCGCAAGCGGTTCCATATAAATATCAGAAGTGAAACGCAAATTAACTCTTTATGTCATTTTCATGCAGAAACAAAAAAAGTATAATCATCATCACCCTCTCTCATAAAAGTTGAGTTGATATTGACATCAACACCCTCAAAGGAGGTTCCCTAAATTCACTGAACTGGAAATATCATTGACCTTAACTGAAGTTACCGTAATATTTGTGCCACGGGTTTCAATGTTTCTATTTTAATGTGGGAATACAAA
>OZ038448.1:24816981-24831981 GCA_964036265.1 Daptonema setosum | reverse complement strand
ACAATCCTATATTCCATATCTGAAGCCCGTATGTTGTTTCTGCGAACAAAAATCGTGCCCAAAACTTCTGATAATGAAACATCAGACAATCAATTTTAACACGCACATCAATCATCATCACCCCAAGCTACATATGGTGTTAAAAACTATAGTGTCAACCGAGTTGAGTTGAGGCTACTGATGTTTCATTATCAGACGTTTGGGCAGAACGTTTGCTTGCAGAAATAACATACGGGCTTTAACCTGCCACGGTCCGTCCATTGCAATGGCAATGAATTTTCGATGGTTTTCATTGTTGATATTGCTGGAATTGTTTTCCGCATTGCTGCCGTTGCCGCCATTGCTTCCATTGCTACTGTCATTGCTTCTGCCATTGCTAGCAGAGGCGCATGCAATGACGATCAGGCCGACGACAATGATACGGTAGAATATGTTCATTGCTAGTAATTGAGTACCGCTCAGCTCAATGCAAACCTTACAACTGATCCTGATGACAAAGTTTGGTTTTATTCTTTTTGAAAGCGATTAGTGGTTCTGACTTTGGAAATATGATACATAATAAACGACACATAAACAAATCGCAGCGAAACATAAACGAACATGTGCAGATCCAAATGTTTATATTTTTTGTTCGGTTTATTCACTCACTCACTCACTCACTCACTCACTCACTCACTCACTCACTCACTCACTCACTCACTCACTCACTCACTCACATATTACACGTACATATTCTAGCTTGTCAAATGACAAGTTTCGGATTTCAACGTTTTGATATATAATTTTATCGGTATGCGATGGAAATTCTGAGATTCTGTTTTGGAGAGTTGACCAATAAAATTCAGTACGATATTGCATTCCATTGCTGTTTTTTACTTCAAATATGAATTTGCATAAGAATATTTAGTCAAATTTTTCGGTTACGACTTTTTCGGTACTTTGTTTTGTGTAAGCAATTCGGGGTTGAGAGAAAGGTTTTACACACAAAAAATAAAGTCGTAACCGAAAAATTTTGCTATACTCGTCAAGTTATACTCTGTGTATCAGTTGGTGGTATTTCAGTGGTCACCCGCCTCATAAAAATTCGTGTATGGGAAAAATTCTAGGAAAATTACTGGGTTTTGGAAATACATATGCCACTGATACACAGAGTATTACTTGACGAGTATAGTCGAATTTTCCGGTTACGACTTTTTTTTGTGTGTATAACCTTTCTCTCAACCCCAAATTACTTACACAAAACAAAGTACCGAAAAAGTCGTAACCGAAAAATTTGACTAAATATTCTTATGCAAATTTTTATTTGAAGTAAAAACACAGCAATGGAATGCAATATCGTACTGAATTTTATTGGTCAACTCTCCACAACAGAATCTCAGAATTTCCATCGCATACCGTTAAAATTATATATCGAAACGTTGAAATCCGAAACTTGTCATTTGACAAGCTAGAATATGTACTGACCTTTTATTACCTGACTTGGTATACTAAAACTGGATACTTACTCGCATGTTTTCGCGTAATCAATTCTGCAGTCTTTATGTATTTTCATTTACTGGGACTTCTTCATTACTGAGAGTGACTGAGTGAGTGAATGAGTGAATGCGTGAGTGAGTGAGAGAGTGCGTGAGTGAGTGAGTGAGTGAATGAGTGAGTGAGTGAGTGAGTGAGTGAGTGAGTGAGTGAGTGAGTGAGTGAGTGAGTGAGTGAGTGAGTGAGTGAGTGAGTGAGTGAGTGAGTGAGTGAGTGAGTGAGTGAGTGAGTGAGTGAGTGAGTGAGTGAGTGAGTGAGTGAGTGAGTGAGTGAGTGAGTGAGTGAGTGAGTGAGTGAGTGAGTGAGTGAGTGAGTGAGTGAGTGAGTGAGTGAGTGAGTGAGTGAGTGAGTGAGTGAGTGAGTGAGTGAGTGAGTGAGTGAGTGAGTGAGTGAGTGAGTGAGTGAGTGAGTGAGTGAGTGAGTGAGTGAGTGAGTGAGTGAGTGAGTGAGTGAGTGAGTGAGTGAGTGAGTGAGTGAGTGAGTGAGTGAGTGAGTGAATAAACCGAACAAAAAAATATAAACATTTGGATCTCTGCACATGTTCGTACGGCTGCGATTTGTTTATGTGTCATTTATTATGTATCATATTTCCAAAGTCAGTGCCACTAATCGCTTTTAAAAAGAATAAAACCAAACTCTGTCATCAGGATCAGTTGTAAGGTTTCCATTGAGCTGAGCGGTACTCAATTACTAGCAATGAACATATTCTACCGTATCATTGTCGTCGGCCTGATCGTCATTGCATGCGCCTCTGTAAAAATGCACAAAAAACGGAAAAAATAACCCACCTGACTGCCATCTGCAAAGCGTGGGTTGATATGGTCACCTTGCGGACGTTGACCACATAACGGTGGGGGTCGAAACGGTCTATGTCGTATGCAGAATTCTTCAATATAACGTTCGTATGCGCTACTCATACTTAGTTGAGATTCATCGCATGAGACACGCGTGATAAGTCACGCGACACACGCGCGATGAGTCGCAAAATCTTGCGATTTTGAGATTTTGGATTTGCGATTTTGCAACTTATCACATGCGCAAAGCTCTACAATGGGCTACGTTTTCAGGTTCTAATGCGCATCATATTTTTCTTTTGTGTTAGAGACACAGATCCTATGAAGAACTCCGGTGGTTAACCAAACTAAAAGTTCGGAATTTCAAATGGGACACCCTGTAATTGTGAGGAACTTAAGTGAAGGCTAGAGTTTAATTAAAATTATCTCGATTAGTTACGTAAAAAGCTGTGTACTAAAACCTCTCTGCTACCGGCTACTATACCTTCTGTTGTAAGGCCCGTATGTTGTTGCCGCAAGCAAAAATATTGATAATAATTGATATTGCCAGTACCTCTGATAATGAAACATCACTAGACTCAACTCAACTCGGAGATGATGTGCATGTCAACCCTGATTGTCTGATGTTCCATTATCAGACATTTTGGGCAATATATCGTGCTGAATCAACATACGGGCAGTTTGTGAGTGAGACAGAGAGGGAGTGGAGGTACGTGAGTGATAATGATTATTGATTTTATATGCACGTACCTCCACTCCCTCTCTGTCTCACTCACAAGTTGATAAGTTTTTAGTACGCACTAAAACCTTCAATGCCATCTGTAATCCGGAAAAAGTACTTTATTCGATGAATCCTATCGAGATCAATATCAGTGGAGAGTAATTTTTTTATTGGACTTTTTCATTAACTGAATCCATAAAGCACACTAATACCATATCAAATGGTGTTTTCGTAGTGGCCAGAGAGTTGAATAAACTGTCGGGCAATGGCAAAAACCCCAGAGCAACGCGTCAGGATCCGTGTCTCAAGGCAGGTTTCGAACTTAGAACCGCCGGTTGAATTAGTAGCCCTAGCGACACATTCAACTACAGTACTGCGGCTATAAACTGAGTACCACCCCAATAAGTCTGAGCTTTTTACCTTTAAAAAGACTAACCACTAGGATGCCGATGCTCACAACCAACAGTATAACAATAACGTTTGTCATTTTGTTAGAAATTGATGAACTTTATGAAAAACCAAGTTGGGACCAACTAACCAATCGTACCCAACTGCCCGGCTTATAATCTCAGGTATTTCCTTGTGATCCAGTGAAAAGTGCAAGATGCCTCGAACATTTCATCGTTGATTTTTTGTATTTAGAAGATATGGCCGATGTGGGAACGGCTTTCAAGATGCCGTGATCTGTGTTTCTTTCAACTATTTGTTGAATTTGTTGAAGTTGAATGAATTATTTTCTTTCAACTTTTTGTTTTAATCTTGATTATTTATCTTTTGCCAAAAAATGTTCTCGCTTACATAAGAACGGCACTAAATGTGCACTGGCAAATATTTCTAGGAAGGGTTTTAGCAGCTCTCAGATAAATCCTGGTTTATCCAGTTTGAAAAAAAAATTTATGCAAGTTGCCTCAAACATCTCATCGTTAAGTTTTTGTAATAAAAAGATATGGCTGAAGTTAGAGCGGCTTTCAAGATACCGTGATTTTAGGAGATCTCTATTTCTCTTTGTGGTTAACATTACAAAAAACTCTCTTTCCACTCTACATGTTTTTTGCGAAATGTCGGCAGAGATAAATATTGCTAGGTACGTTTTTTAGCCGATACATGCTTGTCATCATCATCACCGCTTTATTGGTCAGTTATTCTACATACGTGATACATGTGAGCACAAAATTACTTGCGTTGGATACATGCAACCGAGAGATAATAATAAAATAGTAAAAGTTGATCCAACTGTTGTAACTCAACTAACATCCAACTACTGTAATAGAACCGAGGTTGCCGACTCAAAAACTTTTTGATGCCATGCGAAAATTCAAATTGCGCGCGCAAATGAAAATTTTACAGAACGAGCATTTAGTACGTAAACTACGGGAACCCAATGCGCAGTATAAGCTGAAGTCAGTTATAGCTGAATTTTTTTATAGCTTCAGTTTGAAAGTTTCAGGTCAACCTGGCTTCTCTATGCGTGTTTTCCTTGACTCTATATATTTACATACTTATGTATGTGGCTATGAATTCCTCAAATTTTCAAGAAATCTTCCCAGACTAAATTTGATAAATTTGATGAATTGAAAAATATAATAATTTGATTAGGACAGTCTGAGGTATCGTTGGTGCACTTTAGTCCTGGTTAAGTGTGAATGTCATAAGTTAGTTTGCAGGAGTGTCGTAACTCAGTATTATTTTGGCGCGCAGTTTGAATTCAAAACTGGTTTTGGCGCGCATTTAAATTCAGTATCCTGGTCATGTGTGAGTATTACATTCGTGGGATTGTCGTCACAGGGGAAAGATATTTGGACACATGCTGATGAACAGTACTTGGAATGATTAAAGCAGAGATATTCTATATAATACGTACTTTTATATAGCTTATCTAGGGTTTCTTGTAAAGCAGAATTTTCTGGCGCGCAGTTTGAATTCAAAATTGGTTTCGGCGCGCATTCAAATTCAGTCTCCTGTTCAAGTGTGAGTCTTACATTCGTGGGATTATCGTCACACGGCAATATATTTGGACACATGCAGCTGAACAGTACTTGGGTTGATTGAAGCACAGATATTCTATATAATACGTACATACTTTTATATAGCTTATCTAGGGTTTCTGGTAACTCAGAATTATGTATTTTGGCGCGCAGTTTGAATTTTAAAACCGGTTTTGGCGCGCATTGAAATTCAGTATCCTGGTCAAGTGTGAGTATTACATTCGTGGGATTATCGTCACACGGGCAATATATTTGGACACATGCAGATGAACAGTGCTTGGGTTGATTGAAGCACAGATATTCTATATAATAAGTACATACTTTTATATAGTTTATCCAGGGTTTCATGATAACTCAGAATTTTCTGGCGCGCAGTTTGAATTCAAAATTGGTTTCGGCGCGAATTCAAATTCAGTATCCTGGTCAAGTGTGAGTATTATATTCGTGGGATTGTCGTCACAGGGGCAAGATATTTGGACACATGCAGATGAACAGTTTGGCTGGTTTATTGTTACCTGGTTTGTTGTTTACTGCATACGGACTTGCATTGTCCCTGCGCGCATGTGAAACATTATTAACAACTTTGGCAGCAGTGTTAGAACAACTTTGCGGCTATGAACTATTTTAATTTCTTGTTTAGAACTTTCAAGATGCATTGGATTCATTCAAAAATCATTCCGAAAACTGAATGGGTTAAATTTTGAAATTGTTGAGAAAAAAGCCTCTTAAAACGGGGCATAATGTTTCACATGCGCACAGGGACAATGCAAGGCCATTATAATAAACAAGCCATACTTGGGTTGATTAAAACATAGATATTCTCATACGTTTACGTATATAGCTTATCCAGGGTTTCTATTAACTCAGAATTATTTTTGTCCCGCAGTTTGAATTCAAAATTGATTGCATTGCGCGTTCAAATTCAGTCTCTTGGTCAAGTGTGTTTGTTATAGCCGATCCAGGGTTTCTTGTTAGCCAAAAGGTTTTTCGCGCACAGTTTGAATTCAAATCTGTTGTTGGCGTGCTCTGAAAATTTTCTCAATATCACACAATATTCGAAAACTGCGTTCATTTCATTCCATACGTGCGTAACCGGCCCACAAAATTAAATTTTGGCTAACAAGAAACCCTGACCAAGCTATATAGTCGTGGGATTGTCGTCACATGGGCAAGATTATAAGACACATGCCTGATAACACTAGCGGATGAGAAGGGGAGGGAAAAGTGGAATTCCCCCCTGTTTGGCGGTTTTAAAAAGCATAGTTCGTTCCCAAAAGTGTAGGTAAAATAGCCTGAAAACTGCCCATTCCCCCCTCTTTGACAAAATTCCCCTCCCTCTGGAAGATTGTCCGACAGTGCCTGATAACTTCAGTACTTAGGTTGATTAGAGCACTAGCGGATGGAAAGGGAAGGGAAACGTGAAATTCCCCCTCTTTGGCGTTTCTAACAAATGGAATTTGTTCCTTAAGGTGTTGGTAAAATGGTATAAAAACAGTCGATTCCCCTCTTTTTGACGAAATTCCCCTCCCTTTGGGAGAATGGCTCGTCCGGCGGTGTATTTTTTTAGGCAAACACGGATTCAGAAAATGTATTTCTGCTGACGCACTTTCTGTCGAATTTTCTTCCAGTCCAAAAGCTGTCTGAAAATTTTCTCTTTTCGTTTTTTTGTTTGACTTGATTGAAAATCTGTTGTAAAAAACCTATTACGAATGTTTCGTTTAATTTTACACGTTTTGATAACAATATCTATCGATCAAGTTACATAAGATGTTTCACGTAAGAATTTTAAAATTTTTTCATTGCATTTCAAAAACTGTTTGTAGTAACAAGAAACCCTGGTTAGACTATAGACAAACGTGAAACAATGGAAATCGTCGAAAAAAGTGGCGTGCATTCAAAATTCAATCTCCAAATCCATTCCCAATGCTATAGCCCGTATGTTGTTTCTGCATACGTCTGCCCAAAACGTCTGATGATGAAACATCACTAGCCTCAACTCAACTCGGTTGACACCATAGTTTACCACAGTATAGCATGTGGTGATGATGATTGATGTACGTTTTAACACTGATTGTCTAATGTTTCATTATCATATCTTCTGGCCAATATTTTTGCTTGCAGCAAAACATACGGGTTTTTTTCATACGGATTCAGTATTAGATCACGGATATGTAGAATTAATTCCGCTGACCACTTTCTGTCAAATTTTAGCCCAGGCCAAAAGCTGTCGGAAAATTTTCTTGATTATTTCATTTTATATGACTTGTTCAGAATCTGTTGTACCACATTACGCATAGTTTCGTTTAATTAATGTGTTTGGATAACAATATCTATTGATCAAAGTACATGTGATGTTTCACGCATTATCTTTTATTTTTTTCCCATTTAATCTGGAGAACATTCGAGTGTAATGAATTAGGCGCAAATTTCGATTTTTTTTGCAAATCGTAAGTGAAGGGTTTCTTATTAGCCAAAACAACTTTTTGGCACGCACTTTTAAATCATATTTGTTTTGGCGCGCTTTCAAAATTGCGATAAATAAAAACCTTTTATCACATTTGGACAACATACGGAATTTGCGCTCAAAAATACTTTGCACACTTGCGAAACCGACCCGCAAAATTAATCTTTGATAACAAGAAACCCTGACCAAGCTACATCTATGTTTTGTGTGATGTCAGGGAACCCCGGTGGGCCTAATATACCACGGCTGCACTTGCGGACGAGAAGGGGTGGCAAAAGTGGAATTCCCCTCTCTTTGGCAAATTCAACAAGTCGAATTTGTTCCCTAAGGTGTAGGTAAAATGGCCTAATTTCTACCAACTCCCCCCTCTTTGGAGAGATTCCCCTCCCTTTGGGGATTTAGCTCGTCCGCCAGTGCATGGTAGGGCACCTTATGTACTGTACGTTTATACCCATCCACCAATTCCCAACATCAATGTTTTTTGCCGCACAATTCTATTTTTCTCTATTTTTCGGACAGGAAGGAAGTGGAAACTCTCTCCACCGCCGGACGGGATGGAAAATGTGGAATTCCCCCTCTTTGAGAATTCTAGAAAGTAGAACTTGTTCTCTAAGTGTAGGAAAAGGCCTGAAAAGTTTCAATTTCCCTCTATAAGTAAATTCCCCTCCTTTGGTGGTTTAGCTCGTCCGCCAGTGAGTCTCTCCAAAGCATTTAACAACTCATTTAATAACTCATTTAATAACTCATTTAATAACACATTTAATAACTCATTTAATAACACATTTAATAACTCATTTAATAACTCATTCAATAACTCATTTTTCAAAGACACTTGAGCAATACAGTATATTAACGTTGGGCTTAAAAGTCATAAAATATGTATGTACATACAACGCATATATTTGTAAATGGCAATGGGTTCATGAAAGCGTTTTTTGTAAAACCCGTATGTTGTTTCTGCAACCAAATTAGTTTACCAAAACATCACTAGCCTCAACTCAACTCGGTTGACACCATAGTTTAACACAGTACAACATGGGGCGATGATGATTGATGAGAATCATAACACTGATTGCCTGATGTTTCATTATCAGACGTTTGAGCAAGATTTTTGCTTGCTGAAACAACCTACGGAGTTTTAACAAGAAACCCTGACCAAGCTATATTACTGTAACTGAATATGATTAACCAACTTATCATTGAGGTGAAGGAATTCTCACTCAAGTTAGAACCTAGAGGCCTTGTTAAGTAGGTGTTATGAATGAATGTTTGTAAACAACACGTGCTCTGTTCAGCAGAATCTTATCCCATTCATTCAACCTATCCCGAGTTTCTAGTTCCTCAGAAGGTTTCTGTGCCACACCAGTTTAATACGGTTTTTTAGAATATATTTTGGAATGTATATTTTCGAGAATAAAATTTTTTGTTCCCATCGCAATTGGCCGAAACATTGCTTAATGGATTCATAGAAATAGAATTTGTTAACCAGATGTATTGACCAAGATAAGTAAATATAGCGCTTAGTGGAATTCATGTGGAAAGTTGTTAACGTTTCCAATGTGTATGTCTCAAATATTTCAATATCAAATATCTCAAATATTTCCCTCAAATATGTATGTACAGGGTGTCCCAGTTAAAATTCCGCATTTTTATTTTGAATAAAAATAGTAGTTTTCATTCGATTTCTAAAATTTTTGCGCTTAGTTATAGACAATTTCAGGCTATTTTGTTTTATTTTTTATTTTTTGAAGTCGAGTTAACAAATCAATTTTTATGTTAAAATTCCCGACACACCCGTTTTTCACGTTTTTTTTGCTCTGTAGTGGGTGTTTTTTTTACGATAGCGTGACCGTTACAAACGCAATTTTAATAATTTAAATCATCATTTCAGTTAAATAAAGTGTTAAAAACATGTTATAATACGGATAACAATGGAATTATTAATAATCATTGAACCAACTTGCTTCTTAAGACTCCGCATCATGCGTGCGTGCGTGAGTGCAGGGAGCAGGGGTTTTTCCTTTGGGAAAGTTTACACATCAGGTTTGTCCATTCTTAACAGTGACCTGATGTGGTGGTTTGCGCAGCAGAATATCGTAACCCACTGTATTTCACTGTAACTTAGAATTTTTTTCGTTTGGGTCAATTAATCTCACACAGGAAGAAAAAAGCAGGCTCCCTGGGCTAGCGCATGCCCGCGGAGGCGGAGTTTAACTGCGTTGTGGTTACAGTTTGTAAGCAGATTGTGGGTTAGATGACGGTTAACAATTCCATTGTTATCCGTATTATAACATGCTTTAACACATTATTTAACTAAAATGATGATTTAAATTATTAAAACTGCGTTTGTAACAGTCACGCTATCGTTTAAAAAACCACCGACTACAGAGCAAAAACGTGAAAAACGGGGGTGTCGGGAATTTTAACATAAAAATTGATTTGTTAACACGATTTCAAAAAACAAAAACAAAAACAAAATAGCCTGAAATTGTCTATAACTTGGCGCAAAAATTTTCGAAATCGAATGGAAACTGCAATTTTTATTTAAAATAAAAATGCGGAATTTTAAATGGGACACCCTGTACATGCGAAGACGCACGTTTGACAGTCGGGTGTTTCACTCAACTCCACCAAACAAATCTATGTTATAACATGCAATCATCATGTTCTGTATAGCCAGGAAAAAGTTGTGGCACGTCCGCGTGCTAAAATGATTTGTCGACCTGAACTACACGACAGCTGTTAAAGACAGTCGTTTCACACAGTACAAAATATGTTATTCAATTCAAAGGTCTTATAACCAATTATTACACAATTTATTTCCGTGGCTGTAGGTGTTTTCGGCTTGGACAAGAAAACGTGATAATTATGTATGTACAGTCGAATTTTTTGGTTACGCCTTTTTTCGGGAACTTTTTTGTGTGTAAAACCTTTTAATCAACCCCAAATTGCTGCTTTCGACCGCCAATTTCTGGGTGAGGGAAAGGTTTTACACAAAAAAAGTTCCCAAAAAAAGCGTAACCAAAAAATTCGACTATATGTATAAATACTAGAATATCAACAAGCTCTTTCAATTGATTAACCACTCGTGAGACCCGTTCGACCGGCACTGATAGTGGATGACTCGGTACGTAGTCATAATGATAAAATAACACGTTCTTCCTTATATTCATGCGTACAGTATGTAACTAGACGTTCAATCAATAGCACGCGTGTGTCATTCAATCAGTCAGTCAGTAAGCCAGTCAGTCAGTCAGTCAGTATGCCAGTCAGTCAGTCAGTCAGTATGTCAGTCAGTCAATTCTGTTCCGTTCAGTCAGTTACTCAGTCAGTAAAGTAATGAGTCGATCATTCAATCAAACAATGAGTCATTTGGCTGGCCAGTTTATCAGCCAGCCAGTCAATCAGTCAGTCAGTCAGTCAGTCAGTCGCAAAACTAGAAAACTTGTCATGATATTGTAGAGCAAAAATATTTACTCTCGATGCCTTGGAGCATTTTCGGTACTTCTCATATAATGCCGTCCTCCTCAAATCACGTGACCTCTTTGGCCAATCTGCAACAAGCAACCGGCAAAAATACAACCAATCACAATGGAGAAGGAGGAGAGGAAAATATAGAAATCGATGAAATTGCTGTCGACATAAACCAAAATCTGCCGAAAACCTTAAATTTGAAAAAGCCGCCAAAACCACCTAATTTGGGCTCGGCACCACGCGAGACTGGAAATAATGGAAACTCTATCTGGTCTAACAGCGAAAATCCAACTTTACTAACGCCCATATCGGCGGGAGATCCGATCAGATTTAGCAGTGAGCTGTTGAAGATTAATATTGGTGGGCGAAGGAGAGTGACTGACTGACTGACTGACTGACTGACTGACTGAGACTGACTGACTGACTGACTGACTGACTGACTGACTGACTGACTGACTGACTGACTGACTGACTGACTGACTGACTGCCTGACTGACTGACTGACTGACTGACTGACTGACTGACTGACTGACTGACTGACTGACTGACTGACTGACTGACTGACTGACTGACTGACTGGCTGACTGACTGACTGGCTGACTGACCGACTGACTGATTGACAGACTGACTGACTGACCGACTGACTGACTGACTGACTGACTGAGTGACTGACTGACTGACTGACTGACTGACCAAATTCCAGCTATCAAATACGTCATGAAACCGTGATGTCGCGTGCTCCGTCCTCTAGACTGGGGAAATTGATTTCAGCATATTCAGAAAGCGACTTCTCCTCATGTCCACAGACCATAGTGGTCAAAGAGGAACAAGAGAAGCTATATGATGGAATCATCTGTGATCGTAAAGAGTTTTATTTCGAACGCTCTCCACAACTATCACCTTATGTCATGGATTACTTTTATACGGGTTGGTTAATAAGTCAGTCAGTTATTTAGTTAGTCACACAACCAACCGGTTCTACTAATCAGGCAAATTATTCCTTGTACAGACAATTTCTCCCTACTCACTCACTCAATCAATCACTCACTCACTCACTCACTCACTCACTCACTCACTCACTCACTCACTCACTCACTCACTCACTCACTCACTCACTCACTCACTCACTCACTCACTCACTCACTCACTCACTCACTCACTCACTCACTCACTCACTCACTCACTCACTCACTCACTCACTCACTCACTCACTCACTCACTCACTCACTCACTCACTCACTCACTCACTCACTCACTCACTCACTCACTCACTAACTCACTCACTCACTCACTCACTCACTCACTCACTCACTCACTCACTCACTCACTCACTCACTCACTCACTCACTCACTCACTCACTCACTCACCCACTCACTCACTCACTCACTCACTCACTCACTCACTCACTCACTCACTCACTCACTCACTCACTCACTCACTCACTCACTCACTCACTCACTCACTCACTCACCCACTCACTCACTCACTCACTCACTCACTCACTCACTCACTCACTCACTCACTCACTCACTCACTCACTCACTCACTCACTCACTCACTCACTCACTCACTCACTCACTCACTCACTCACTCACTCACTCACTCAAGAGTTCATCAATTTATAACACATTTCATTGATGAAGACAAAAATTTGAAAAATGGCGCACATTTAAATATAATTCCCTAATCGAGTGTGAATACTATCACAAGACGGGTAGAGTCCATACGATGCGCGCAAACGGGGCGCGCTTTAATATCATGACATTGTGTGTGAATCGTTAAAAGAATGCTGCAACTGCGTATGTGCGTGAACAAAGTGAGTGACTGTGTGAGTGACTGTGTGAGTGACGTACAGTTAGTTGATTACAGTACAAACTTACTTTGGGATGATAGATAGGTTTATGTTCACAATTGAGTTGGGGACTGATATTAAAGAATTTGCCAGATGCTGATTGAATGGTTGAATGACTGACTGACTGACTGACTGACTGACTGACTGACTGACTGACTGACTGACTGACAGACTGGCTGACTGACTGACGGACTGACTGACTGACTGACTGACTGACTGACTGACTGACTGACTGACTGACTGACAGACTGACTGACTGACTGACTGACTGACTGACTGACTGACTGACTGACTGACTGACTGACTGACTGACTGACTGACTGACTGACTGACTGACTGACTGACTGACTGACTTTGCCTTTTTTAGTTATTACTTGTTGGTTGTTGCTATTGTGGTGAACACAGTGTACTGTACAGAAGCTGATTCTGTTATACAAGAAAATTAGTTTCCAAAAGTTGGAATGGATAATGAAAAAATCATGTGCAGCCGTGGGAGTGAACAAACCCTATAACCGGTCACAGAGTAGCCAGCCAAGTTGTTTGTCAATTATTCTGTCTGTCAGCCAGTCTGTTAATCAACCAGTCAGTCAATTTATCAGTCAGTCAGTCGTTCGGATCTGAGCTGTGTCGGTCAGTCTAATCAGTCGGTTCAAACTCCATTCAACAATTGATGATAAAGCCCGTATGTGGTTTCTGCAGGCAAGAATATTTCCCAAAACGTCTGATAATGAAACATTACTAGCCTCAACTCAACTCGGTTAACACCATTGTTTAACACAGTATAGCATGGGGTGATGATGATTGATGTGCGTGTTAACAT
Organism: Daptonema setosum; assembly: GCA_964036265.1. Lineage (NCBI taxonomy): Eukaryota > Metazoa > Nematoda > Chromadorea > Monhysterida > Xyalidae > Daptonema > Daptonema setosum. The sequence goes on along the minus strand of OZ038448.1, from coordinate 24,818,337 downwards.
TGATTGTTTGGTTTTTCATTATCAGACGTTTTAGGCGATATTTTTGCTTGCAGAACTCAGCAGATGTTTCGATGAACGAGCAACTTGTTATCAATGAGGTCGATTTTTTTGTTGCAATTGTCAGAATTCCGACAGCGAAATTGAAATTTTTTTCATTCGTGAAATCATTAAGAAGATTTATTTGAAAGATTTTTCAAATCATAATGCAAGGTTATACACATATTTATGTTATGTTATGTTATATTTATGTTATGTTATGTTATGATGTTTATGTTATGTTATGTTTATGTTATGTTATGTTATGATGTTTATGTTATGTTATATTTATGTTATGTTATGTTATGATGTTTATGTTATGTTATATTTATGTTATGTTATGTTATGATGTTTATGTTATGTTATGTTTATGTTCATGCCAAAATCAATCGGGCACCAAGGAAAAAGGGTCATTCATCGATTCACCATGCCATCGTCAGTATTCGAGTCAGTTATGTAGTTGTCTGAAATGATTTTTTTCTGTTGAATGACTGACTGACTGACTGACTGACTGACTGACTGACTGACTGACTGACTGACTGACTGACTGACTGACTGACTGACTGACTGACTGACTGACTGACTGACTGACTGACTGACTGACTGACTGACTGACTGACTGACTGACTGACTGACTGACTGACTGACTGACTGACTGACTGACTGACTGACTGACTGACTGACTGACTGACTGACTGACTGACTGACTGACTGACTGACTGACTGACTGACTGACTGACTGACTGACTGACTGACTGACTGACTGACCGATCAGCGACGGTGTACGTTCGGCGTAGTAAAAACCGGTACTCCAGATGCATAGATCCGAGCCGACCGACGTCCATCGGTTACTGTAATAGTGGGCCGCTAACAACAACAACAACAACAACAACAACAACAACAACAACAACAACAACAAAAACAACAACAACAACAACAACAACAACAACAACAACAACAACAACAACAACAACAACAACAACAACAACAACAACAACAACAACAACAACAACAACAACAACAACAACAACAACAACAACAACAACAACAACAACAACAACAACAACAACAACAACAACAACAACAACAACAACAACAACAACAACAACAACAACAACAACAACAACAACAACAACAACAACAACAACAACAACAACAACAACAACAACAACAACAACAACAACAACAACAACAACAACAACAACAACAACAACAACAACAACAACAACAACAACAACAACAACAACAACAACAACAACAACAACAACAACAACAACAACAACAACAACAACAACAACAACAACAACAACAACAACAACA
>OZ038448.1:24794481-24811981 GCA_964036265.1 Daptonema setosum | reverse complement strand
AGTAATTGAGTACCGCTCAGCTCAATGGAAACCTTACAACTGATCCTGATGACAAAGTTTGGTTTTATTCTTTTTAAAAGCGATTAGTGGCACTGACTTTGGAAATATGATACATAATAAATTTACAACTGATCCTGATGACAAAGTTTGGTTTTATTCTTTTTAAAAGCGATTAGTGGCACTGACTTTGGAAATATGATACATAATAAATGACACATAAACAAATCGCAGCCTTACGAACATGTGCAGAGATCCAAATGTTTATATTTTTTTGTTCGGTTTATGCTGCTGCTGCTGCCATTGCTAGCAGAGGCGCATGCAATGACGATCAGGCCAACGACAATGATACGGTAGAATATGTTCATTGCTAGTAATTGAGTACCGCTCAGCTCAATGGAAAATTTACAACTGATCCTGATGACAAAGTTTGGTTTTATTCTTTTTAAAAGCGATTAGTGGCACTGACTTTGGAAATATGATACATAATAAATGACACATAAACAAATCGCAGCCTTACGAACATGTGCAGAGATCCAAATGTTTATATTTTTTTGTTCGGTTTATGCTGCTGCTGCTGCCATTGCTAGCAGAGGCGCATGCAATGACGATCAGGCCAACGACAATGATACGGTAGAATATGTTCATTGCTAGTAATTGAGTACCGCTCAGCTCAATGGAAAATTTACAACTGATCCTGATGACAAAGTTTGGTTTTATTCTTTTTAAAAGCGATTAGTGGCACTGACTTTGGAAATATGATACATAATAAATGACACATAAACAAATCGCAGCCGTACGAACATGTGCAGAGATCCAATTGTTTATATTTTTTGTTCGGTTTATTCACTCACTCACTCACTCACTCACTCACCCACTCACTCACTCACTCACTCACTCACTCACTCACTCACTCACTCACTCACTCACTCACTCACTCACTCACTCACTCACTCACTCACTCACTCACTCACGCACTCACGCACTCTCTCACTCACTCACGCATTCACTCATTCACTCACTCAGTCACTCTCGGTGATGAAGAAGTCCCAGTAAATGAAAATACATAAAGACTGCAGAACTGATCACTGAAATACCACCGCTGCGCGGGCCTAAAGCCCCGTTTATACTCACACCGAAACAACAACCGAAACAGAGACCGCAATCTCACCGAAACAGAACAGCGAAACTAACAGCGAAACAATACCGAAACAACCATGAACACTTTTCAAAACAGCGCAACAAAAATTCAAAAATTCTGAAGAAAAAGTTATTTTGTAATGGAATACCTAAGAAAGACCGTGGAATTTATTTCTGTTATATTTTCCTGGGCCCGCTGGCTCGGCCCGTCCCACTACTGTTGATTTTTTTGAGTACTAGCGCGTGTTACAATGCATGCACGTGTATAGCTTGGTCAGGATATGTTGTTACTAATTGTTTTTCTGAAATCCCTTTACTACTATACATTTAATGAGTTGGGCTTAATTATTAGTATGTTGTCCAAATGTAGTGTGGGCAGCTGACAATTTTGAGTTAATTTGAACGCGCGCCAAAATTTGAATGTGCGCCAAAAGGATTACGGAGAAAATTTGGAGTAACGAGAAACTCTGACCAGACTATATAAGCCCCCGTGTTATAGTGCACGCAGTCCACTCGAGCTATTGACGTCGGGGGCTGACTATGCGATAACATTAACCTTATGAAAACTTTTCAGGGGGTTTATGGACTTCCTGAAAACATCTGTGATTTTTTTAATTTTGAGAAACGGATTATTTTTGGTCGAATTCAGCTCGGCGGCCGGGCGGCGTTTCTTCAGATGCTTTTTTCAGAATTTTGCACGGCGGAGGGGCAAACAATCGAAATGATTTTACTTCAATAACTTTATCTAAGGGTTTTCAACAATGGTGAAAAGACCTCTGATCTTTTCGAATGTCAGAAACCGCTTAAACTACAGGGTGGTCCAAAAAAAATGCCAACACTTTTGTGAGGAATATCTTGTGACACAAACGTCTGATTGATATGAAATTTCCAGTGATTAACATCAACATATTAGCTTAAATAAATGTATAATATCAGAGAGATCGGCCAATCACAGCGGCCGTCACGCCTCATGGCGTGGAAAACTGCGCATGGAGGAAAAACCGAGGTTTACATCACTTGTTGCATGTACTATTATTTTCACTTGTCAGGGTAAACATCAACCTCAGTTGGTTGAGCAAGTAAAGTTTCGATGGATGTCAGCGTTTGTTCTAAATCATTTTTGATTCTGAACCTTGCTTTTTTTCGTATAAAAAGTTATTTGTTCATAAAATTTTTTATAAGTTAATAAAATGACTTTTTTGGCTTAACAGAAGAAATTTACATTCTTGAGCAAAAAAATTCAAAATACCACTCCAAATTTACTAAAATTAAAGGTAAGACATATAAATATGTTTATTTCAATTAATAGCTACCTGTCAATTCATGTTTCATTCTAAACGTCTATAAAATGCTTTGTGTCAGGACGCGTATATACCTCGGTTTTCCCTCCACACGCAGTTTTCCACGCAATCAGGCGTGATGGCCGCTGTGATTGACTGATTTCTCTGATATTAGACAGTTCGCCAAGTTAATATGTTGGTGTTAATCCCTGAAAAGCGCAATGAAATTGGTGGTCTGTGACAAAAGATATTCACCGCCAAAGTGTTGGCATTTTTTTGGACCACCCTGTAGCTCGATTTGGCCTATACAGGAAGTTAAAGAAGAATGAAGGCTTGAAGACCCTTATTGGTGTGCTTGAACCTAAAAACTAGTTATATTGACTCAAATTAACGAAAACAACTTCAAGAATACCCTTTTAATTTTTTTTCACAGTTCTTTTTTATTTTTCTTCATCATGTTGCGGTATGCAAATATCAAAAAAATTTGATATTGGGGCAACAGGAACAAACTGTTTCGCTATCCGTTGTGGTGTTGGTTGCGGTGTTCGTTTCGGCGAAACGAGTATAAACGTGTTTCTGTTGCGGTGCGTGTTTCGCCGTACGTTTCGCCGAAACGAGGGAGTATAAACGGGGCTTAACGCGCTTGTCCTCGCTCAGGGAATCGGGAGTTAACGGACAGTAAAACTTCAAATGAAATGAATTTTTGGTGACAGAAAATTTTGGCGTTCAGTAAAAATTTCAGAAAAATTACTGGGTTTTGTAATTTTGCGTATCAGTTTTATATTTTTGTCGTCAGCTGGAAAAACACATTCACTTTTCGCCGTTTCTAAGGAATTTAATCTAGGCATCTGTTTGAGAATTCCAAATTTTGGAAGTTTGGCAGTAACTCGATCTTTTGAATGCTTTTCGCGTGGTTGAAACAAAAGTTCGCCAAAATAGTGAGCGTAGGTTTCCAGTGCAATCAGTTATATTACTTTGTCAGGGTTTCTCGTGACTCGAAAAAATTTGGCGCGCAGTTTGAATTTAAATATGCGTTTGGCGCGCTTTTAATTTTTTTAGAAATACATAATTTACATAACATTTAGATAACATACAAAAATTGCACCTGATTCATTGCAAACGTGCTAAACCGGCCCACAAAATTCATTTTTGATAACATGAAACCTATAATTATAATTTTATTTTTGCTTATAAGAAACCTATAATTATAATTATATTTTTATTTATAAGAAACCTATAATTATCATTATGTTTTTGCTCATAAGAAACCTATTATTATAATTATGTTTTTGCTTATAAGAAACCTATAATTATAATTATATTTTTGCTTATAAGAAACTTATAATTATAATCTTATTTTTGCCTATCAAGATATCCTGCTATAATCAAGCTAAAGAGCTTCTGGAGATTCAAGTGAAAAAATGACACGTTAACTTGTCCAACCCAGTGTAACACCCACTGAACATGATGATTGCATGTTATAGCATACAGCTGTTGGGTTGAGTTGAGTCGGACAGCTGGCTATTGTGCATCATTTTCTCTTACATTTGATGCAGCTAACGATTCACAAGTTGGATTAGTTAACACTGCAACTTTTCACTTGAATTCCAGGGAGCCCTTTATAATCATTTAAATGAGATCTATCATCTCGGATTTTACTTCGTACAAATCACGATTCGGCGGTGTAATCGAGTCAATCTCGATCTTGTAGTCGATCAAATCGCAGACGTCCGAGTATTGGCATTTGCCGATCGGTGTTTTGTCGCTGAAAAATTGAAAAAAAACATATATAAAAATATTAGAATAAAAAATATACAAAAAAAGAATAAAATAAAGGTAAAAAATAAATGATAAAAATTTAAACAAAACATGTAGATCTCACATTTCACGCTTTAAAAAACAACAACAAAAACAATAATCGTTACGAGATTCGATTGAGAAACGTAAGTAGTTCAGCTTTACCAGCTAGACATTCAGATCCTGAAAGAAATCTTCCAGAACAAAAATAGAACAGTGAAACGTCATCTCAAAACTGATACAGGTTTTTTCATATTTCGGTTCATCATTTTCAAATATTTTCACAATTGTGTTTTACATATTTGATTTTTTTTTCTATCTCAATGTGGAAAACCCGGGTATGGAAAAACCTGCACGTTATTTCGGAAGGTGAAAAACCCAGGTATTAAAAACCTGATATGAAAAATCCAGATATTGAAAAAAATCTGTATGCTCTTTTTCGAATGATGAAAACTTTAATATGAAAAAAACGGATATGCAACACTTTCTTGCCTAAATATTCACATAACACTATAATAAGCTTCGTATTCAGTTATAAGGAAAAAACCAAATTTGGTTTAGGGCCCCCTATAAAATCACGCAAAATGAAAATTGTTTTTCAAAAGTTGACAATCTGGTTTTGACTTTTCTACAGGGTGTCCCATCCTCAACCGCCGATGTTGACAGCTTCGTGTTTGAGTTGTACTGGGTCTTTATACCTGAAACTTCTTTTTCGAATAAAAAATTCTTTGGCAATTTGTTTGACACCTACCAGAAGTTAATTGGACGTCTGTAGCTATTTTTATAAGCAATCGAAAAAAATGTCCATTTTTAGACAATTTTTTCTTCCTTAAGTAAAATTGTTTTTAAGAATTTTGATAAAAAGGAAAAAAAGAGCAGAACATCACATGAAGTAGCACAAATTAGAATAAAACAGAACAAAATCCAGAAGGGGTTCACTCAATTTTCGACTCAGACATTTTTCCAGCGGCGTGGGACAGCTTCCACGGCTCCATAACCTGAGTCCATGAGAATTGCACCCATCTTTTCAAGGATACAGAGACGTGGCTGCCCCGTTTCTACGGAACTTCTCGGATATACGTGCTCTTTCAAATCACCCTGAAGCGAGGATTTCAGGGGGGTCAGGTCTGGCGACCTGTCAGGCCACATAAGTTGTCCTCCGCTAAGTATCCTGGAATCGGGAAAGGTCTCATTGAGCCAATCTCGGGTGATGCTGTCATACCGAACCGTCTTGGCTTTCTTGCAAAAGTGGCTGTTACCTCGTCTAACGCAGGTATAAGAGTTTGGGAAGGCGACTTGTTGTTCTTACAATACGGTGCTCAGGCTCATTAAGCCAGTATCACCCGGAAACCTTTCCTGTTTCATGAACCTTTCCTGGCAGAGATTCTGGAACCAAGAAAGGTTCTGTGGCCTGCCAGGACGCCAGACGTAACCCATCTGGATTTATGGCTCCTAGGTGATCTGAAGGAGCGCGTATATCCGAATCCAGTCACGTCTCTCTATCATTGAAGAATGGTGAAAATTTCATGGAATAGAAAGAAAATATAGTCCAAAAGTGGACCTTTTTTCGATTGCTTGTAAATTAAGCTACAGACGTCCAATTAACTTCTGGTAGGTGTCAAACAAATTGCCAAAGATTTCTTTATTCGAAAATGAAGTTTCAGTTATAAAGATTCAGTACAACTCAAACACGAAGCTGTCAACATCGGCGGTTAAGGATGGGACACCCTGTAGATTATGGTCTGCAAATTCCAGACCTTGAGCCTCTGTTGCTGGCTATATCGCAAATGGAGTCCCAACGTTCATTAGTTTTTTTACCGCATTCCTTTATAATAAATTATAAACAACACTGTGCCCTGCGCGACTCACTCACAAATGAATTGTTCGAGTTTCGAATTCCGAAAACTCCAGCTAGGTCATCTTGCACTAACATTCGTTCATAGTTCAATAAGAAGCCGTCTTTACTGTCGAACTCACGAGGCCGATTGTAGTTGTCGCACGTGCCCACGTCATCGTATGCCCAAACTGATGATATGAAGGTAATGAATACTAATTTGCGTGAACTGCTGCCAAGATGACCTGACGCAAAATTCCAAACCCCCAAAATTTTCCTAGAAATTTTTCCAAACGCCAAAATATTCTGTCACCAAAAATATCTTTCATATGAAATTTTACTGTCCGTTAACCCCCGATTACCTATCGTGAGGCTGGCTTGTCCGAGCGGGAGCGAGGACGAGCGCGTTAGGCTCGCGCAGCGAAGGTTTTTCAGTGGTTCACCCACCTCACGCAAAAATTCGTGTTTGAAAAAAATTCTATGAAAATTTTTGGGGTTGAAAAATTTGTTGACCTGACCGAACAGCTCAGCGAAGATTAAAAAAGAAAAGAACGCTCCAAACCCCGAAATTTTCCCCCAGAATTTTTTCCTAGTTGTAAATTTTATGTGCACATACGAAGACGGGTGAACCACTGAAATACCAGCGCGGCGCGGGCCTAACGCGCTCACGACAAGTTAATGGCGGTTAATGGGCCGTAAAACGTCATACGGAATTGTGTTTACACAAAAATTTTGGTGACAGAGGATGTTGGCGTTTGAAAAAACTTCTAGGAGTATTTTCGGGGTCTAAAACTGTGTTTTAATGAGGGTGAAAGTTCCCATACCCAGTGGTTTCCAAGTGAACCAAGGGGCAACACGAGAGCCCTTCAAAATTGTTATCCACCATCCGTCCGGCCGTGGCAAGGTTATTCCATCGATGAACTTTATGCAGGGTATCTGAATGAGTTTCGCAAGTGATTCATATCGATTAAGAAACTATCCAAAAGTGTTTTTACTATAGTCGGCTATGAAATAAGCCGGAGCAAAAATGAGAGAAAAAAAATCACTCGCAAGGTTTGAGAAAACAATTTAACAACGACATATTTCATTTTGTAGATAGAGATTTCCGAAAACGGTTTGGCTTGCATTTTTGTGTGTTTATTCGATATCAATGCCCAAACCGGCCGTACTTTTATGTTCTCCCAAACGGCTACAATGCAGCATGGCTTATCATGAGGCTCTTTGCGAGCGGCTTGAGCTGAAAAAGAGAACCTTTTTTTGTTTGTTTCTTTTATGCAAAGTGTTGTTGCCACTGTAATTTTTTTTTCCATGGATTTCTCTTGGTTCACTGCTTTCGTAAATGAATTGCCTAGCAATATTTTGCAAAGTCTAATGATAGCTACAAGCTAATGAAGCTGCTCAACCGTTGTTGATCACAGCTACCGACGCGGCGTAATCACGGTCAACCTCGAAAATGCACGTGGGATACCCGTACGTGTCGTGGAAGCCGCGAGCCGCGAACTCGTCAAGCGAAATGGCCAGTTCCAGGGGCTCAAAGCACGCCTGCAGGTATGCATCATGTACCCAGAAATTTTTCTAGAATTTTTACTTAACGCCAAAAAATTCTGTCACCAAAATTATATTCCATATGAAGTAGTACTGTCCGTTAACCCCCGATTACCTATCGTAAGGCTGGCCCCGCTCGGACAAGCGCGTTAGGCCCGCGCAGCGGTGGTATTTTAGTTATTACCCACCTTTGTATGCGAACATAAAATTTCGTGTATGGGAGAAATTCGAGGAAAATTTCTGGGTTTTGAAAATATGTGATGTGTAGAACAAGGAAGGTAAGTAGCTAAACACCTACACACAAGTTCATCAAGTCAAAATGAACGAATCCAACAGAAGAAACCACTAGTCTGAAATCTGAAATCTGGTTGGGTTGGGTTCATTTTAGTTATGTCAAACAGTTCAACACTTAACAGCACGTTTGATCTTGAATTTCAGAAATTCGGCCGTTTTATCTTTTGATATAAAGATGTACAAAAAAACAAAAAAGCCACCTGACTGCCATCTGCAAAGCGTGGGTTGGATATGGTCAGCTTGCGGACGTTGACCACATAACGGTGGGGGTCGAAATGGTATATGTCGTATGCAGAATCCTTCAATATAACGTTCTTAGGCGCTATTCATATTTTTTTGCGATTCATCGCGCGAGACACGCGCGATAAGTCGCGTGACACACATTTTGAGATTTTGAATTTGCGATTTTGCGACTTGTCGCACGCGCATAGCTCTACAATGGGCTATGTTTTCGGGTTCTATTGCGCATCATATTTTTCTTTTGAGTTAGAGACACAGATCCTATGACAAACGTGGGGCCGTAAATAAACAGGAGTTATAAAAAACATGAAATACGTAATAATAATACATATGATACAATATAATAATATTAATTCTAGCTAACTTAAAATCAGAACTGAGAGAAAAAAAAAACTATTTCTATGGCGTTTCGTCCTGAAACATCCGACGCCAAACTAACGATGCCAGGACTCGTCAGGGACGTGCATCGTACTTTCTAATAAAAACATTGAGAATATAAAAAAACAAGAAATCAGGAATAGTGCAATTTAAAAAAATTACTACGATAATGAACATAAAAAATTCCAAATAGAAGAGAAAAGGCACAGCACTTATTCTATAAAAACTATATTCTATATTATGTTGCGTTGCGTTTATAACCTTGGCGCAAAACTTTTTAGATTCGATTTAGAACTCCGGTGGTTAGCCAAACTGAAAGTTCGGAGTTTTAAATGGGACACCCTGTAATTGTGAGGAACTTAAGTGAAGGCTAGAATTTAATTAAAATTTTCTCGATTAGTTACGCTAAAAAGCTGTGTGCTAAAACCTATCTGCTACCGGCTACTATTCCTTTTGTTGTAAAGCCCGATGTGTGTTGCCAAGCCATATGTTGTTTCCGCAAGCAAAATATTCCCCAGAACCTCTGATAATGAAACATCACTAGACTCAACTCAACTCGGTTTACACTTTAATTTAACACAGTATAGTCTGGGGAGATGAAAATTGTTGTGCGTGTTAACCTTGATTGTCTGATGTTTCATTATCAGACATTTTGGGCAATATTTTATCGTGCAGAATCAACAAAGGGGCTTTAGTTGATACGTTTTTAGTACGCACTGAAAACATTCAATGTCATCTGTAATCCGGAAAAAGTACTTCATTCGATGAATCCTTTCGAGATCAATATCAGAGGAGAATAATTTTTTTATTGGACTTTTTCATTACCGGAAGCCATAAGGCACACTAATACCATATCAGAATGGTGTTTTCGTAGTGGCCAGAGAATTGAATAAACTTTCGGGCAATGGCAGAAACCCCAGAGCAACGCGTCAGGTTCCGTGTCTCAAGGCAGGTTTCAAACTTAGAACCGCCGGTTGAATTAGTAGCCCTAGCGACACATTCAACTACAGTACTGCGGCAATAAACTGGGTACCAGCCCAATAAGTCTGAGCTTTTTACCTATAAAAAGACTAACCACTAGGATGCCGATGCTCACAACCAACAGTATAACAACAACGTTTGTCATTTTGTTAGAAATTGATGAACTTTATGGAAAACCAAGTTGGGACCAAATAACCAATCATACCCAACTGCCCGGCCTATAATCTCAGGTATTTCCTGGTGATCCAGTGAAAAAAGTTAGTGCAAGATGCCTCGAACATTTCATCGTTGATTTTTTGTATTTAGAAGATATGGCCGATGTGGGAACGGCTTTCAAGATGCCGTGATCTGTGTTTCTTTCAACTATTTGTTGAATTTGTTGAAGTTGAATGAATTATTTTCTTTCAACTTTTTGTTTTAATCTTGATTATTTATCTTTTGCCAAAAAATGTTCTCGCTTACTTAACAACGGCACTAAATGTGCACTGGCAAATATTGCTAGGAAGGTTTTTTCTAGCAGGTTTATTATTATAGATATCTCAGATAAATCCTAGTGATCCCGTTTGAAAAAAGTGTAGTGCAAGTTGCCTCAAACATATCACCGTTAAGTTTTTGTAATAAAAAGATATGGCTGAAGTTGGAGCGGCTTTCAAGATACCGAGATTTTAGGAGGTCTATAATTCTCTTTGTGGTTAACATTACAAAAAACTACCGTCCCACTCTATTGTACATGCTTTTTTGCAAAATGTCGGCAGAGATAAATATTGCTAGGTACGTTTTTTAGCCGATACATACATAATTGTCATCATCAAATTGGATACATGTGAGCACAAAATTACTTGCGATGGATACATACAACCGAGAGACAAAAAGAAAATAATAAAAATTAATTCAACTATTGTAATTCAACTAACATCCAACTACTGTAATAGAACCGAGGTTGCCGACCCGAAAACTTTTTGATGCCATGCGAAAATTCAAATTGCGCGCGCAAATAAACATTCTACAAAACGAGCATTTACATAATCTACGGTTACCCAATGCGCAGTATAAGCTGAAGTCAGTTATAGCTGAATTTTGATTTATAGCTTCAGTTTGAAAGTTTCAGGTCAACCTTGCTTCTCTATGCGTGTTTTCCTTGACTCTATATATTTACATACTTATGTATGTGGCTATGAATTCCTCAAATTTTCAAGAAATCTTCCCAGACTAAATTTGATAAATTTGATAAATTGAAAAATATAATAATTTGATTAGGACAGTCTGAGGTATCGTTATTGCACTTTAGTCCTGGTTAACATTCCTGTGTTATAAGTTAGTTTGCAGGAGTGTCGTAACTCAGTATTATTTTGGCGCGCAGTTTGAATTCAAATTCAGTATCCTGCTCAAGTGTGAGTATTACATTCGTGGGATTGTCGTCACACGGGCAATATATTTGGACACATGCAGATGAACAGTACTTGGGTTGATTAAAGCACAGATATTTTGTTTTATACTTACTTTCATATAGCTTATCCATAGATTGTTGTAACTCAGTATTATTTTGGCGCGCAGTTTGAATTCAAAACTGGTTTTGGCGCGCATTCAAATTCAGTATCCTAGTCATGTGTGAGTATTACATTCGTGGGATTGTCGTCACAGGGGCAAGATATTTGGACACATGCAGATGAACAGTATGGCCGGTTTATTGTTACTGCATACGGACTTGCATTGTCCCTGCGCACATGTGAAACATTATTAACAACTTTGGCAGCAGTGTTAGAACAACTTTGCGGCTATGAACTATTTTAATTTCTTGTTTAGAACTTTCGAGATGCATTGGATTCATTCAAAAATCATTCCGAAAACTGAATGGGTTAAATTTTGAAATTGATGAGACAAAAGCATCTATAAAACTGGGCATAATGTTTCACATGCGCACAGGGACAATGCAAGGCCATGCGCGGTAATAATAAACAAAACAAGCCATACTTGGGTTGATTAAAGCATATATAATCTCAAACGTTTACGTATGTATATAGCTTATCCACAGTTTCTTGTAACTCAGAATTATTCTGGCGCGCAGTTTGAATTCAAAACTGGTTTTGGCGCGCATTCAAATTCAGTATCCTGGTCAAGTGTGTTTGTTATAGCCGATCCAGGGTTTCTTGTTAGTTATTTTGGCGCGCAGTTTAAATTCAAATCTGCTTTCGGCGCGCTTTTCAAATTTCAAAAATTTTCAAGCACACATTTTTTTGCTAGTTTTTTGTAACATTTTTGCCAGGCACATTAATTCCAAATTTTTAATTTAAGGTGTGTGGCGAGAGTTTTATAAAAAAGCGTGAATTTGTCGCCTTTGTCGCGAAATATTCGAACCGCTATTATACTTTGAACAAGCTAAAGTCTGGCCAGAGTTTCTCGTTACTCCAAAATTTTTACCATAATCCTCTTGGCGCGCATTCAAATTTTGGCGCGCGTTCAAATTTATTCAAAAGTTTTAGCTGTTCACACTACATTTGTGTAAATTATTATTATACATGCCCAACTTATTAATTGTCCAGTATAAGGTTTTCAGGAAAATAATTAGTAACAAGAAACCCTGAACAAGCTATATAGTCGTGGGATTGTCGTCACATGGGCCAGATTATAAGACACATGCCTGTTAACTAGATGAACAGTACTTGGGTTGATTAGAGCACTAGCGGATGAGAAGAGGAGGGAAAAGTGGAATTCCCCCCTGTTTGGCGGTTTTAAAAAGTATTGTTTGTTCCCTAACGTAAAGGTAAATTAGCCTGAAAACTGCCCATTCCCCCCTCTTTGACAAAATTCCCCTCCCTTTGGAGGATTGACTCGTCCGCCAGTGCCTGTTAACTAGATGAACAGTACTTGGGTTGATTAGAGCACTAGCGGATGGGAAGGGAAGGGAAATGTGGAATTCCCCCCTCTTTGGCGTTTCTAACAAATGGAATTTGTTCCTTAAGGTGTTGGTAAAATGGTATAAAAACAGTCTATTCCCCTCTCTTTGACGAAATTCCCCTCCCTTTGGGAGAATGGCTCATCCGGCGGTGGATTTTTCAAGCAAATACGGATTTAGAAAATGTATTTCTGCTGACGCACTTTCTGTCGAATTTTCTTCCAGTCCAAAAGCTGTCTGAAAATTTTCTCTTTTAGTTTTTTTGTATGACTTGATTGAAAATCTGTTGTTAAAAAATCTATTACGAATGTTTCGTTTAATTTTACACGTTTTGATAACAATATCTATCGATCAAGTTACAAGTGATGTTTCACGTAAGAATTTTAAAATTTTTTCATTGCATTTCAAAAATTGTTTGTAGTAACAAGAAACCCTGGTTAGACTATAGACAAACGTGAAACAATGGAAATCGTCGAAAAAAGTGGCGCGCATTCAAAATTCAATCTCCAAATCCATTCCCAATGCTATAGCCCGTATGTTGTTTCTGCAAGCAAAAACATAGCCCAAAACGTCTGATGATGAAACATCACTCACTAGCCTCAACTCAACTCGGTGGACACCATAGCTTACCACAGTATAGCATGTGGTGATGATGATTGATGGGTGTGTTAACACTGGTTGTTTGATGTTTCTTTACCCGAAGTTTTGGGCAATACTTTTGTTTTCCAGAAACAACATGAGGGCTTTACATATAGCATATCCAGCGTTGCTTGTTAGCCAAAAACTTTTTTGGCGCACACTTTTAATTCAAATTTGTTTTTGCGCACTTTCAAAATTGCAATAAATAAAAAACCTTTTATCACATTTGGAAAACATTCAAAATTTGCGCTTTTTAAAAGTGTTTGCACACTTGCAAAACCGACCAGCAAAATTAAATTCTGATACCAAGAAACCCTGACCGAGCTATATCTATGTTCTGTGTGATGTCAGGGAACCCCGGTGGGCCTAATATACCACGGCTGCACTTGCGGACGAGAAGGGGTGGCAAAAGTGGAATTCCCCCCTCTTTGGCAATTTCAACAAGTCGAATTTGTTCCCTAAGGTGTAGGTAAAATCTGCCAATTTCCCCCTCTTTGGAGAGATTCCCCTCCCTTTGGGGATTTAGCTCGTCCGCCAGTGCGATGGTAGGGCACCTTATGTACTGTACGTTCATACCCATCCACCAAGTCCCGACATCAATGGTTTTTTGCCGCACAATTCGATTTTTCTCTATTATTCGGTCAGGAAGGAAGTGGAAACTCTCTCCACCAGCGGACGAGACGCGATGGGAAAAGTGGAATTCCCCCGTCTTTGGGGTTTTCAGAAAGTAAGTGTTTGTAAGTAACTTGTTACTTAAGTAAAAGGTAAAAAGGCCTGAATATTGTCAATTCCCCCCTCTATGACTAAATTCCCCTCCTTTGGTGGATTTGCTCGTCCATCAGTGACTCTTTCAAAAGCATTTAACAACTCGTTCTTCAAAGACACTTGAGCAATATATCAACGTTGGGCTCAAGTCATACTGTATGTACGACGCATAAATTTTTAAATGGCAATGGGTTCATGAAAGCATTTTTTTGATAAAGCCCGTATGTTGTTTCTGCAAGCAAAATAGTTTACCAAAACATCTGATAATGAAACATCACTAGCCTCAACTCAACTCGGTTGAAACCATAGTTCAACACAGTATAGCATGGGGCGATGATGATTGATGAGCATGTTAACACTGATTGCCTGATGTTTCATTATCAGACGTTTGAGCAAGATTTTTGCTTGCTGAAACAACCTACGGAGTTTTAACAAGAAACCCTGACCAAGCTATATTACTGTAACTGAATATGATTAACCAACTTATCATTGAGGTGAAGGATTTCTCAGTCTCACCTCAAGTTAGAAACTAATGAGGCCTTGTTATGTATGTAGGTGTTATGAATGTATGTTTGTAAACAACACGTGCTCTGTTTCGCAGAATCTTATCCCATTCATTCAACCTATCCCGAGTTTCTAGTTCCTCAGAAGGTTTCTGTGCCACGCCAGTTGAAAACGGTTTTTGGCGCGCATTTAAATTTTCGAAGAAATTTTTTTTTGTTCCCATGACACTTGGCCGAAACACTGCTAAATGGATTTATAGAAATAGAATTTGATAACCATATATCTTGAGTCTTGACCAAGATGACTATAGAGATTTCTGGGGCTCAAATGAGAAGTTGGTAAATATTTCAACTATGAAAGATCAACTCAGATACCTGTTTGAAAGTCGGCTGTTTCACTCAACTCAACCTTTGCTATGTTTCACTCAACTCAACTCTCAACAGTTCTCTGCTATAACATGCAATCATCATTTTCAGTAGATTTTTTTGAACAACATAATGTGATAGATATTTATTAGAATATCAACAAGCTCTTTCAATTGATTAACCACTCTTGAGACCCGTTCGACCGGTACTAATAGTGACTCGGTACGTAGTCATAATGATGAAATAACACGTTCTTCCTTATATTCATGCGTACAGTATGTAAATAGACGTTCAATAGCACGTGTGTGTGTGTGTGTCATTCAATCAGTCAGTCAGTATGCCAATCAGTCAGTCAGTCAGTATGCCAATCAGTCAGTCAGTCAGTATGCCAGTCAGTCAGTCAGTCAGTATGTCAGTCAGTCAATTCTGTTCCGTTCAGTCAGTTATTCAGTCAGTAAATTAATAAGTCGATCATTCAATCAAACAATGAGTCATTTGGCTGGCCAGTTTATCAGGCAGTCAGTCAGTCAGTCAGTCAGTCAGTCAGTCAGTCAGTCAGTCAGTCAGCAAAAAACTACAGTCTTGATTTAAAATTACAGAACAAGAATATTTACTCTCGATGCCTTGGAGCATTTTCGGTACGTCTCATATAATGCCGTCCTCCTCAAATCACGTGACCTCTCTGGCCAACCAGCAAAAAGCAACCGGAGAAAATAAAATCAATCACAATGGAGAAGGAGAAGAGGAAAATATAGAAATCGATGAAATTGCTGTCGACATCAACCAAAATCTGCCGAAAACCTTAAATTTGAAAAAGCCGCCAAAACCACCTAATTTGGGCTCGGCACCACGCGAGACTGGAAATAATGGTATAGGAAATAGGAAACACTCTATAACAAACTCTATCTGGTCTAACAGCGAAAATCCAACTTTACTAACGCCCATATCGGCGGGAGATCCGATCAGATTTAGCAGTGAGCTGTTGAAGATTAATATTGGTGGGCGAAGGAGAGTGACTGACTGACTGACTGACTGACTGACTGACTGACTGAGACTGACTGACTGACTGACTGACTGACTGACTGACTGACTGACTGACTGACTGACTGACTGACTGACTGCCTGACTGCCTGACTGACTGACTGACTGACTGACTGACTGACTGACTGACTGACTGACTGACTGACTGACTGACTGACTGACTGACTGGCTGACTGACTGACTGGCTGACTGACCGACTGACTGATTGAAAGACTGACTGACTGACCGACTGACTGACTGACTGACTGACTGAGTGACTGACTGACTGACTGACTGACTGACCAAATTCCAGCTATCAAATACGTCATGAAACCGTGATGTCGCGTGCTCCGTCCTCTAGACTGGGGAAATTGATATCAGCCAATTCAGAAAGCGACTTCTCCTCATGTCCACAGACCATAGTGGTCAAAGAGGAACAAGAGAAGCTATATGATGGAATCATCTGTGATCGTAAAGAGTTTTATTTCGAACGCTCTCCACAACTACACCTTGTAGCACCTTATGTCATGGATTACTTTTATACGGGTTGGTTAATAAGTCAGTCAGTTATTTAGTTAGTCACACAACCAACCGGTTCTACTAATCAGGCAAATTATTCCTTGTACAGACAATTTCTCCCTACTCACTCACTCAATCAATCACTCACTCACTCACTCACTCACTCACTCACTCACTCACTCACTCACTCACTCACTCACTCACTCACTCACTCACTCACTCACTCACTCACTCACTCACTCACTCACTCACTCACTCACTCACTCACTCACTCACTCACTCACTCACTCACTCACTCACTCACTCACTCACTCACTCACTCACTCACTCACTCACTCACTCACTCACTCACTACTCACTCACTCACTCACTCACTCACTCACTCACTCCCTCACTCACTCACTCACTCACTCACTCACTCACTCACTCACTCACTCACTCACCCACTCACTCACTCACTCACTCACTCACTCACTCATTCACTCACTCACTCACTCACTCACTCACTCACTCACTCACTCACTCACTCACTCACTCACTCACTCACTCACTCACTCACTCACTCACTCACTCACTCACTCACTCACTCACTCACTCACTCACTCACTCACTCACTCACTCACTCACTCACTCACTCACTCACTCACTCACTCACTCACTCACTCACTCACTCAAGAGTTCATCAATTTATAACACATTTCATTGATGAAGACAAAAATTTGAAAAATGGCGCACATTTAAATATAATTCCCTAATCGAGTGTGAATACTATCACAAGACGGGTAGAGTCCATACGATGCGCGCAAACGGGGCGCGCTTTAATATCATGACATTGTGTGTGAATCGTTAAAAGAAAGCTGCAACTGCGTATGTGCGTGAACAAAGTGAGTGACTGTGTGAGTGACTGTGTGAGTGACGTACAGTTAGTTGATTACAGTACAAACTTACTTTGGGATGATAGATAGGTTTATGTTCACAATTGAGTTGGGGACTGATATTAAAGAATTTGCCAGATGCTGATTGAATGGTTGAATGACTGACTGACTGACTGACTGACTGACTGACTGACTGACTGACTGACTGACTGACAGACTGGCTGACTGACTGACGGACTGACTGACTGACTGACTGACTGACTGACTGACTGACTGACTGACTGACAGACTGACTGACTGACTGACTGACTGACTGACTGACTGACTGACTGACTGACTGACTGACTGACTGACTTTGCCTTTTTTAGTTATTACTTGTTGGTTGTTGCTATTGTGGTGAACACAGTGTACTGTACAGAAGCTGATTCTGTTAT
>OZ038448.1:24790557-24793057 GCA_964036265.1 Daptonema setosum | reverse complement strand
TCACCTCCGCAATTTAAGGAAGGTGATGTGTAATTCACAGCACGTAATTCGATAATATAATTATTTCCCATATTCCCATTAAATTTTATCTCATAAAACTTTGAGGTCGTCGATACATACCTCACCACATAACTGAATGTCCATAAGTCGGCTCCAGTCAAAGTGATTGCACATTACCACCATTTACAGTATCATCACAGTTTATCGATAACTCAAATAAACGAGCGCTCATAAAAGCCGTGCATAATTCAATCTAATTTACTACTCTAATTCAATGATTGTATTTGAGTCAATAGTTTAGCAACAGTTGTTTATACATGTCCAATGTAAGTGTGGACGGGTTGAGTGTGGACGGGTTGAGTGTGGACGGGTTGAGTGTGACCTCGAGATCTCAGGCAACACCAGTCCACTTTTAATTGACGAACAAAAATGCATTAATATCGGAGTAAATGGCTGTGAGAACGAGAACGAGTGAGAGTTGACAATTTGTGATATCTGCTCAAATAAAAAAAATAAGTAATAGCGCAGATTACAAATCTTTTAATGTATTAGGAGTACATATGTATTATTCACGGTAGAGGTAAATGATGATTGGAAGGGATCGATAGAAATATTCGAATGGGAAATATACGAATATTGGGAATCACAGGAAAATTTTTTTTTTAACTCAATGACTTGAAGTCGTTATAAAGATTATTAGCCGTCAATATGTAAGCTCGAGGAGTAACTAGAATAACTTGATCCAAAACCGATTAAAATATGTAGGTTATTAATATGTTGCGCAAAAATGATTATGCTACCTTTGATGAAAAAATAGTTATGCCAAATTTGACTATGCCGAAATTGAGTTTGTCGAAAATACGAAAATACGGGAGTTTTGGCAAATTCAAGTGAGCCCTGCTTAAAATACCGTAGTCCTGAAATGTTTCACATGATTACGCATGCAAATTTCGTCAAGTTCTCGAAATCAATCAAACAGTCGGCTGAGAAGCATCAAGCTTTTGAATTTAAAACTCGGCGAAAGTGACAGTGTTCCAAATTTCTCAACACAATTTCAATTTCCGACTTGCAAAATGCCGTCAAAATCAATTTCCGTCCTGGAACCGTGCGAATTTCCATTTTTTGAAATTTCAACTTTACCAGTTAAATATTGATATAACGAAACGAAATCAGACGGAGAATTATATTTTGGAAGATGTGCATCATACATACATGTCAGATACTGTAGATTTTTTAGGTTTAACATCTACAGCTTTTCCAAAAAGTATGGGCCATTAGAGGCTGCTTTTATCCAGAGTAAGGTAAAATGAGTTTATGAAAAAAGGCAAAAGGCACAAGTAAGACACGTTTGGGCAATATACAGTGGTATTTTTTTAATTGAAAAAGTATTTATATCATCGTTCTCAGTCGCTCCCCTCGTCTAGTGGCATCCAAAATAACAGCTCTGTAAGACTGCTTCATCAATGAGATCTGGGGTCTGATAATTATTAGATTTTCAAGAAAACATTATTATTCCAAATTAACATGTTTGAAACACAATTTCTCTGATACCATTCAAAATGTTCGAAATACTATTTGCATGAAAAATCCTAAAGCATTTGCAATACATAAATAATAAAACAAAAATTTCGATTGACCGAACATCGCTTCTCGGTTCAACGATTTTATAAACCCAAAGCTACACTTTGCATAACATTATTCAATCGTTCTAGATTTTTAAGAAAAATTTTATATAGTTCCCTTTAGTTTTAAGGATTTAATGTTGTTGGTTCTGATCGAATTAGAGACGCCTGAGAATTTTTTCTATTTTATAAGTTAGCAAACGTATTTTCACAAAAATATACTAGATTTTTTACGAAAAAAAAACAAATCTTATTTATATTATTTTGCTTTGCTTGCTTAACCTATACAAAAAAATTTTTTTTAATTGCATCCTTCAAAAAATATGACTGTTCGCTATTACTATTCAGTCGTTCTAGATTTTCAAGAAAATTTTATTCCCTATAGTTTCAATGATTCAGTTAATTTTGTTCTGATCGAATTAGAGACGTCTGAGATTCAATAGACAAATAAATATGTCCCGGATTTACCGTCTAAATGTCGCCTATTTTTTTGTGAAATTCAACGTGTTTGAAAATTTTATCATATTCAATAATTCAACAATTCAACAATTCAAATATCCAACATGTCGAACATGTTCATTATTTTAATATGTTAAAGCTTAAATTTAGTTCGGCTTCCGCGCACTACACAGATGGGTTTCACAGAAATAGTGTATCTGTTGTGGGCGTCTTTGAAACATATTCTGTAGTGATTAGTAAACGAATTCTAATCCTACCAAGAAACTGAAAAATTCCAAGCTTCCTGGTAGGATTCGAACCCACGACCTTCTGTTCAGTACACAGACGTGCTAACCGCTACACCACAGGTACTCCTGTCTAGCAGTGTCGTGATATTTCAGTCTCAGGAGTCAAGAGTATCTGAAATTTTATCTTCACAT
>OZ038448.1:24783057-24785557 GCA_964036265.1 Daptonema setosum | reverse complement strand
CGCTTCCATCCGAATTAAAACCCGACATCGAAGTTTGAACCGAACGGCAGTTTTCTAACAAAATAAACTTAGTTTAAAATCGTCTTAACTACCACTTCTACACATGTGTAGCAACAAAAAAATCGAGAAACTAGTTCTAAACACAATGATAAGAGGTTGTATAGCGTGAACAGCTCGAAACCTTAACACAATTGTCTGAAAACACTTTTTGAATGATTAATTTATAAAATGAATAATCACCAGTTTAGGGTGTACTTTTTTATAATTTAAAACGCCTTGCCTGAGAAAACCTACAGGTTGTATGGGAAGTGTGGCCCCTCTTATCAAAATCGAGTTATGTGGTGTTTTAGAACCTACCAGGGTAGTGTATCAAAACCCTATGACCGTTTGGTCCAAAGTTGCTCAAAACCGGAAATATCCGGATTTTTCGATTTTGGCTGTAGGGCATGCGTCACCATGCGATCAGCTCACTTTGAACGGCGGCCGTCATCGATAGAGACTTCCAATCACTAAATGGATAACATAGTATGAAAGTAGACTTAATTCTGCGTGTTTTAAGCTGTATTTGCCCGCATTTGATGGAATATCCAATTTAGAAATCAATCCCGAAAAATTTTGAAAAATAATTTTTTTGAAAAAATTGTCAAGTTGGAGACATAAATGTCAAAATAAAAAAAGTTTCAAGATTTATCCAGACAAACCGAGTATGAGGGATGATGCCCCTATAATAGACCTTCAAAAAGGTCATGTGCTACCCCCCCCACATGGCCCCATTTTTTCGAGCTACGGGTAATTTTTTGCCAAAAATCGCTAATTTTCTAAATTTTCTGCTATTTTCCGCATATGGTTGATTGTTTATCGGAGAATTGTGCATGATAATAACTTCCCCTGATAGGCAAAGTAATTATATAATACTTCCATTTGCTTTAGTCAGTTTTTAAAACATGATAAATAGGGCTGAAAGGCTGAAAACGACCAAAAACGACGAAAAACCCTAAATTTCTATGTTTGCTCAAAATAGTGAGGTTTTAACGTTATAAGTAGGCAAGAATGAGTCGAGAAGGGTATTTAGTGGAATATGCAGTGTTTTTGGTTCCATTTTATCAAATATAAAATTAGCTGCAACGTCAAAATACTAGTATTAGGGGTTTTGAACAGCGTTTTCAGCGATTTTTTAATAAAACTCGTCAAAGTAGCTAGTTTCCAAAAAATTCCCGTTGGTGGTTGATGTTTTTTCAGTAGTCAGTCCATGACAATACAATCCACTGGTAGGAAAGGTGATGAGGGAATACTTTTATTTGATTTAACCGTCTTTCAAAAATTGATAAATAGGCCTAAATGGCTGAAAATGACCAAAAACGATGAAAAAGTATAATTTTGATGTTTGCTGAAAATACAAAAATTTTACCATTGTAATGAAGCAAGATGAAGGGAATATCGTTTTATACAGTATTTCTAGTTTATATTCATCAATTATAGAGTCAAAACACAGGTATTGAAGGTTTTTAACAGTCGCTATCAGCGATATTTGCCTGAAGCTCAAATATGATGCTGTTGGGGAATGAGCCGTTAAATACACCTTTCAATCGCTCACATGTGCTTGAAATGAAGTTTCTGAATATATTTATTTTTGGTTTTCACCCGTTTTATTCGACATAGCTTGCTAATACATCCATTTTTATCCTACATACATACATATGTACTTATGTACATACGGATGTATGCGGATTGTGCGCCAACTGCCGCCACTGCCTACTGCAGTCACAATTTTCGAGTCAACTGCCGCCATTTTTCTGAAATTTTCTGTTGACTCGCTCGAAAGTAGCGTCAGTTTTCTTATGAAAAGAAGAATGATTCATGTTATCAATAAAGGATTCATGCAATCAATGATAAGTCGGATGCAGTTGACTAGCATTAGGATGATGAACATACTTTTCAAACGAATCCCATTTCTGCGCTCCGCGCGGTGCTAACGGGCCTTACGATAGATTATCAGCGGTTAACGAACAGTAATACATATTTCAAAGGCAATAGTAAAACTTTGGATAATTTGTCTGCGACCTTTAATTTGCTTGATTGCAACTGACGCTAATTTCTGTGAAACAACTGCAGCCAGAAATTTTTCAAATTATGTACGATGAAAATGACGTATGAAAACTGACGCCACTTTCCGGCGAGTCAAATGCAGCCGACGAAGTCCAGAAAAAGTGCCGACAGTTGGCTTGATAATTGTGGCTGCAGTTGGTGGTGGCGGCAGTTGATCGATCCCCATGTATGCGTAGGTATGTATAGTAATTATGTATTTTGATGATACTTTTAGCGATTTGATTTGATGATACTTTTAGCGGTGTGAATAGAGGGCATTAGTGAATAACTGAATACTGTTGGCAGACGTTTTGGTGTACTTCTACTTTCAGTTCTTTTCCTTCAGAAGTCCACCTAGTCGTCAACTCTCTTGTTTATTTACCCACTTCGTCAGATCGACCTCCAACAGGTGTCT
>OZ038448.1:24705557-24778057 GCA_964036265.1 Daptonema setosum | reverse complement strand
TGTGTGCATAAAATAAGTAAGTGCACATAATACAGTAAGTGCATTGAATACAGTAAGTGCACATAATACAGTAAGATTATAGAATACAGTATATGCATAAAGTGCAAGCAGCTGGTAAAGACGAAACCCAAAAGTGATCTTATCAGACACCATGCAACACAAACTTGCATCCTTTTGACTGAATGTTTGGTGTCAAAAAACCAAACTTGCATGATTAATTGCTGTTATTATTGAGAATGACGATGAAATATGATGTGACAACAGATGTTTGGCGTGTGGGACAAATTGTTGGGACAGTAAAAGATTGACTTACTGATTTCATCAGTGAATGACTGAAAGATTGACTGAATGACTGACTACCTGCTATCATAAATAAATAACTACTGACTGACTGACTGACTGACTGACTGACTGACTGACTGACTGACTGACTGACTGACTGACTGACTGACTGACTGACTGACTGACTGACTGATTGACACTGCGTGCATTCTCTCAACTTTCAAGTTTCTACCGTAATCTTCAATGGAACTGCGCTTTGAGGTCTCTGAATTGCCGTACGAAAGACAGACAGAGTGAGAAATGAATTTCATGTAGAAACTATCCAAGACTGAACGCGTTCATGAAACCTCAGGTCTAGTCGGTTCCATCTGATTTAGCGATGTCAAAGACCCAAATCAAGTTATTGGATAACTGATTTATGTATTGGTTTGGAGCATTTACTGCACACATTATCATAATACGGTAAACAAACTGGCGGCACCAAGTACAGAAACAACGCTTCTACGATTCATGCATACATTTCTTTTTAAGCCGAGTTTCCAAGTTAAAAGACTGCATATTTTCGAATGTCGATCAAAGACCCGTCGGCTCCATAGCTCAGTGGCAGAGCGCCAGTCTAGTAAACTGGAGGTCACGAGTTCGACCCTCGTTGGAGCCTGTGGAATTGTTTTCTCTTCATCTTTTTGCAAGTGAGTACCTTGCAACATATGTCGAAAAAGTTTTATGCAAATTTTCTCAACTTGAGGACTCAATGGCATGTGCAATAAATGTTTGGATGACGGACTGACTGACTGAATGACTGACTGACTGACTGACTGATTGACTGACTGACTGACTGACTGACTGACTGACTGACTTACTGACTGACTGACTGACTGACAGATTGCATGAGTGAATGAACGACTGACTCACTGGCTGACTGACCGACTCATTGATTGAATCAACCAACTGATCCACTCAACCGCAAACAATCAACATAACCGTTTTCTCTGATCTCAATTGACCTCGAATGTCATCAAAAATGACTGATCGCTGACTGACCGAGAAATGATGAGAAAGTCAACATGCATGCAACGTTCGTTGTGCATCAGTCAATCAGTTAGTCAGTCAGTCTGTCAGTCGTGCAATCAATCAATCAATCAGTCAAACCTTCAGTTAAACCTTCTGCAACTAGTCATATGATCATTCATATTTTAATCTGTCATGTATGAATCTGTCGATCATGCTGATAAGTAGTCCGTCTGTCAGTCAGTCAATCAGTCAGTCAGTCATTCGATCAGTCATTCTTTCAGTCACTCATTCAGTCAGTCTTACAGATTGCAGAAGAACGATGAATGGATGTGTGCTTGATTACTGTTTCGTATTGCTGAATGTCACTGATTCCTATTTATCGTACATCTTTTATCATTCGAACGCGGACAGCAAATTATTTCAACTCTAATCTCATTTCAAACTTTGCTCCGGTATCTTAACTTTAAATTCAACCTTCTTCAAGTGAGAAGATCTTCAACGTCTAAAGTCTTCGATAAAGATCGTAATAAATCAAAGAAATCAGTTTTCTCTTCCGCTCATGGATATCATATATCCTACATAGCTCGAGTCGAGTCGAGTCAAGGTCAGACCCAGTGGGACGGAACGAAATCAGATTTGAGTAACAGATACATTGATTGACTGAATCCAGTTACCATTACCTCGTACTACTACTTACCGTAAGCTCAATGTCATCGCAGCCATTCAGAGTATCAGAGACGTTCGGACGGTTCAGGTTGTCTGTGTATGACGGACAAATGTCTGTCTGTCTGTACATATTTCTGTCTGTTAATCGAGCGTACACGCATGAGTTTAAATAATAAAGTTTTTGACTGACTGACTGACTGACTCTTTTACTGACTGACTCCTTTACTGACTGACTGACTAATTGACTGACTCACTCACTAACTGACTGACTGACTGAAAGTTTCTGTCATGCTTGCTAATGTCTGGTAATAAATGAGTTATTTCTGCCGTCAACCCAAAAAATAACATATTCATGATGTATAAATTTTATTAGTAAATATAATCCACACTTTGACAACAAAAAACACGTCAAACCCATGTCATCCAATATAGTGCTGACAAACTTCTATTAGAAAATTTTGTTTGTAACATTTTGTCCTGCGCAAATGCGAATTATGGATCCACGCAAAAATTGTTTCGAAAACGGTTGTTTTTAAGGTGATTTATATTAAGGTAGTCTGAAACTTACATTGGGTTCATGAAACATCACTTTACTGTAATAATAATTTGATTTTATCCTTTTTCTTGTTTTTCAAGCTAAAAATAGCTTTCATAGCAAAACAACTAGAAAAGTAGTAAAAACCAAAGTGGCCCTTCATTAAAACTATGTTTTATAGTCCCCATGTGAGCTTAGAAGCACTTAACACTTATTTTATCTCCAAAACGATCATTTTCGAGGTGTTTTTTGTGTGAATCCATATTTCGCATTTGTGCAGGACAAAATGTTACAAACAAAATTTTCTAATAGAAGTTTGTCAGCACTATACCATGCTCAATCCAATACCATATATTTAGTAACTCTTTCGATGAATGAATTTTAATGAAAACGGTGTAATTCAATATACGTACTGTATGTATATAAAATATCATATTTTCGGGTAATAGAAGTTTCATGCAGAAGAATCGATAATAAAGACAAACAATTTTATAATAGAACTGTACTTTATACAACAGCGGAAATTTGACATAATATTGATAGGAGGAGTCTATAATCTACTCCAAATATCGGAGAAATAAAATACTTTTCCCAAAAATGCCCATATTACTGCAATATCTGACAAAATCAGCTGGGTGCGTATAAATCATTTTATCGTTTGAAAAGACATAAAAAGTGAAATTGACTAATCTACTCGATGAAAGCATGCGAATTTGTTGTATGTTATGTACAAGACTATGTATACATTACATTGAAAGCCCAACACAAATTGCGAAAAACAACTATGTACAAACTTGACATTTCAGACAAGAAATTTTTTTTATAAAATACGGTATTCATAAAAAAAATATTTGGTATCGGAATTACAATTTTTGCGGAAGAAGACAAATAAACAATGGTTAGAAGATAATAAGATGTTTTCCAGGGAACCGAAAACGCTGTTTTAAATGCATTTTAGATCGATTTAAAATTAAATTCAAAAAAATGCCCTGGTGGATTGACATGCAAATATAAGGTGTAAGGTACAGTCGTTGATTGATAATCAACAAATAAATGTACGAGTATTGTTTTAAATCGCATTGCCTGAGAAAACCTACGGTTTGTATGGGGGTATGCGTCGACCAATTTTTTTTGAGCTGTTAGCGGTTTTCGAACCACTATCTGGTGGGTATTAATCGACCATAGTATTAATGTCCACAGATGTTTCAATCCTGAGAACGAGGACTTCAAAATTTAAAAATTGCTATTTTGGAAATTTTCGAAAAAATGAGCTTTTTCGTGTTTAAGCGGCCATATCACGAGATAGCGTGATTGGATTGTTCTGAAATTTTAGGTGACTGTTCATAATTTTGTTGCGGTCATTTTGAGCGCTAGAACGTAGAAATTGAGTCACGATTTGATAGTTATTTTTTATAAAGTATACTAATATGTCGGCTTTTCGAGGTGTTATATTTAACCCTGATTTTCGTTATTAACTACCAATGACAGGAATAAACCGAATAGCCCACGAGTTACCCTAGTATGTCTCCTTCAAAACCTATTGGTGCTACCCCCCCACATCGCCTTCGTTTGGGTTGAAAAATTTGAATTTTTAAAATTTAGCAGAAAATAGCATTTTGTGGTTTTTACTTATGCGTCCATAATTTTTGCACGGTTTAATATTACTATCTGGGACATGTATGATAATGTTTGGCATGTTTTCAGCTTCATTTTGAGCTATGACAGAAGTTAATTTGATAAATTTTCAAAAGTCAACCAGTGGATGAAGTGTGCGCAACCTGGCTGTTTTTTTGCCCATAATTTGTGTTGAACTCGAATAACTTTTGGTTGATTCAATATTTTTATTCGTGAGGTGTGAGATAATGTTTGGCATGTTTTCAGCTTCATTTTGAGCTATGGAAGAAGTGAATTTGATAATTTTTCAACAGTCAACCAGTGGATAAATTGTACGCAACCTGGCTGTTTTTTCGCAAATAATTAATGTTTAACTTCAATAACTTTTGTATATAGAAAGATGTGGACTCGATAACAGCTGTATAACCGTTTATTTATCTTAAACTAAATGTTGGCAACCTTTTCAGCTCAATAAACGATTGTTAAGACGATGTTGGCTTTCTATTATAGCTCCGCAACACCTGACATTGTGGCGACCATTCACAAAAAAATCAAAATTTTCAATACGTTTTGAAATTGCAATAAACATTGTGAAATTGCTCAAATGGATGGTACATAGTGTTAGAAAGTTTAAAATTATTATTTTTATGTAATTTTCACTGAAATTTTCAAGTTAATTAATGTCAAAGAAAAAAATCGACATTTCTCATTTGGATACGTTTTGTCTATACAAATAGCCAAAAAGTCTCAAGCTGTTATATAGTGACCCACTTGAAATTATTCAATAGCATAAACCGTTTTCAAACACAAATGGTTTGTAAAGATACCTATAATTACAAAATTATTAACTTTTTATTTTGATAGGAATCCTCAAATGTCATTTATTGCGTAACTGAACGGATTTTCAACACTTCTAAAGGAAATCCCGTGGAAACATGATACTGCGAGTAAAAGGTTGATGTAAAAATTGGTTAAAAATATTAAATCATATAAACAAAACAAATGGTATTTGGGGTTTCATGCTCCGTAATTTAGAAAAAAAACAAACCCTTTGCGGAAATTCCAGTAATTTGAAAAAAAATTCGACATTTTTTTGGTTTTGTACATTTTATCTATAATGGCACACAGAAGACACCCAATGAGGGAGGGGGTTCTTTTTCTTTCGCAAAGAATCGACACTTTCACATTTATTAAATGATTTTTAATAATCTAGATTCGTTGAACCAGAAACCTTATAAGCGGTTGTATAGTTCGCGTTATTTTTGGACGTTCCTTCCCATAATAATGCTTACATGTATATAGCATGTTTTGTTTGTGTGGCTTTGTTACTTCGAAATTACTCTTTTCTGGTTATTTTCAGACACAAAAAACGATTAAATCTGCCAGGGGGACGTGAAATTTTTCAGAAAGAGTTGAACCAAAAGTTATTTCACTTTCATATTGAACACCAATTTCTGTTTTTTGAAACTGCAAAAAGAAGAATTCCACTTTCCGGTCTTCCCTTGTCCGCAAGTGTGTTCAGTGGTGCCAGAATGTCATGTTCCGAAGTATCTGGATGGGCCCAGTTCCTAAGAATCACCGAGCGGTAAAGGTAAGAGTAGAATGCGGGCATGTGAAACATTATTGGAAAGTTTGGTAGCTGTGCTACAACAACTTCGCGGTGATGAACTATTTCATTTTCTTGTTTAGCAATCAAGATGCATTACTAATACTAATTGCGAAGTACTGAGTGAAAAGCAACTATAAAACTAGACATAATGTTCCACATGCGCGCAGGGACGATGCAAGGCCACACAGTAACACCCAACCACCCATAACCATTTGAGTTCAATGATTGCTATAAACTTTTTTACCACATAATATCTTTTAGGCAATGTTCTAGCATGATAAATAGTCAGCCAACGTAATGTTTTTTTCATCAAGTAGACTGAAAAGGTGCGTCAGACCCAATTTCATATCTCCACCCAATTTTTTCAACACTTTCCGTTATTGAGGAAAACTCGGCTTTTGAAAAGGTATAGAAAAGGTTTACAGGACACCACTGAACAGATTTTACACCAAATGACAAAACATAATTTCAAATTGAGTATTCGTAAAGATGGATAGTGATAGGGTTCCCATCTTGGTTATTCTAACTGAGAGTGACTATTAGTCATAGTTTTTTGAATATCTATCAAAATCGCCGGGTTTTCTTTGTTTAAACAGACTTCTTAGCAGTAAATCAACTCATTTATCAATTGTTTTATTGATATAGATAAATTCGTTGAACCAATTTATCTTTTACTCGCAGTATCGGGATGTCCTTTAGAAGTGTTGAAAATCAGTTCAGTTACGCAATAAATGAAATTTGAGGATTCCTATCAAAATAAAAAGTTCATAATTTTGTAATTATAGGTATCTTTACAAATCATTTGTGTTTGAAAACGGTTTATCCTATTGAATAATTTCAAGTGGGTCACTATATAACAGCTGGTTGAGACTTTTTGGCTATTTGTATAGACAAAACGTATCAAAATGAGAAATGTCGATTTTTTTCTTTGACATTAATTAACTTACAAATTTCAGTGAAAATTACATAAAAATAATAATTTTAAACTTTCTAACACTAAGTATCATCCATTTGAGCAATTTCACAATGTTTATTGCAATTTCAAAAAATATTGAAAATTTTGATTTTTTTGTGAATGGTCGCCTCATTGTCAGGTGTTGCGGAGCTATAATAGAAAGCCAACATCGTCTTAACAATCGTTTATTGAGCTAAAAAGGTTGCCAACACTTTGTTTAACATAAATAAACAGTTATACAGCTGTTATCAAGTCCACATCTTTCTATATACAAAAGTTATTGAAGTTAAACATTAATTATTTGCGAAAAAACAGCCAGGTAGCGTACAATTTATTCACTGGTTGACTATTGAAAAATTATCGAATTCACTTCTTCCATAGCTCAAAATGAAGCTGAAAACATGCCAAACATCATCCTACACCTCACAAATAGAAATATTAACTCAAACAAAAGTTATTTGAGTTAAACACAAATTATTGGCAAAAAAACAGCCAGGTTGCGCACACTTCATTCACTGGTTGACTTTTGAAAATTTATCAAATTAACTTCTGTCATAGCTCAAAATGAAGCTTAAAACATACCAAACATCATCATACATGTCCCAGATAGTAATATTGAACTGCGCAAAAATTATGGACGCATAAGTAAAAACCACAAAATGCTATTTTCTGCTAAATTTTAAAAATTCAAATTTTTCAACCCAAACGAAGGCGATGTGGGGGGGGTAGCACCAATAGGTTTTGAAGGAGACATACTAGGGTAACTCGTGGGCTATTCGGCTTATTCCTGTCATTGGTAGTTAATAACGAAAATCAGGGTTAAATATAACACCTCAAAAAGTCGACATATAAGTACACTTTATAAAAAATAACCACCAAATCGTGACTCAATTTCTACGTTCTAGCGCTCAAAATGACCGCAACAAAATTATGAACAATCACCTAAAATTTCAGAAGAATCCAATCACGCTATCTCGTGATATGGCCGCTTAAACACGAAAAAACTCAATTTTTCGAAAATTTCCAAAATAGCAATTTAAAAATTTTGAAGTCCTCGTTCTCAGGATTGAAACATCTGTGGACCCTAATACTATGGTCGATTAATACCCACCAGATAGTGGTTCGAAAACCGCTAACAGCTCAAAAAAAATTTGGTCGACGCCAAACTGTAGGTTTTCTCAGGCAATCCGATTTAACACCAAAATAGGAGAAAGGGTAGGGTTTGGCGTTTCCGCTGGGTAATTTCCCAACCCTACCCTTTTTTATTGCAACTCATGAAGTATTTCAATCCGTCTTTTTGACCAAAATCAAATACACGGCAGAAAGTTATTCCTAAGCCTAAGCCTGATACATATGTAGGCATGTAAAAAAGCCGACGCCTACATAGGTCTGAATTGTCTTAAAGAGGGAAAAAATATACCAAATAAAAAAGGGTAGCTTTTGTAATTCTGCTTGACTGACTGACTGCCCGAAAACATGAACGACTAACGACGTAAGTAAACAGAGAGTTCTTAGACGACAGACAAATTATCGAAAAACTAAATGATTAACTGCTTGAAACGCTAGATTTTTTCCGAAAGGAATCTGACGTAATTAATTGCAGTAAAAAACGAAACTAACTAACATGAACTCTTAGACTGACTGGAGTATATGCAGTGGTATCTAGCAGATTACAGTCGTTAACCTGTGACTGAATGACTGACAGATTGAGACTGACTGACTGACTGACTGACTGACTGACTGACTGACTGACTGACTGACTGACTGACTGACTGACTGACTGACTGACTAACTTACTGTCTGATTGGCAATTCACTGAAAAATGTGATCGGGCGTCCAACCGACGGTCATAGATAATATTTTAGTTTGCATCCTAGATAAACAGACTTATCCAATTACACTAGCGGACGAGAAGGGGTGGGAAAAGCGGAGTTCCCCCCTCTTTGGCTGTTTCAAAAAGTAGAGTTTGTTCTCTAAGGTGTAGGTAAAATGAGCTGAAAACTGCTGATTCCCCCCTCTTTGACATAATTCCCTTCCCTTCGGAGAATTTTCTCATCCGCCAGTGTCCAATTACAAAACAATTAGTGGTTTGCTCGTCATTGGAGATATAGCTTGGTCGGAGTTTGCTGTAGAAAAAAATATTTTACGAACCCGAAATATAAAAATAATTTGGCGCAACGTTCATAAATGAATTCAAATTTCATGTAACAATACCATTTGAAAATTTGAACGCCCGCCCGAATTAGTTTCGAATTAAAACTGCGCGCTAGAAGCTTATAGTCTATCCGGGGTTGCTTGTTGGCCAAAAACATTTTAGCGCGCAGTTTGAATACATATCTGTTTTGATGCGCTTTCAAATTTTCGAAAAATGTTTTATCTTTTTCACGTCACATTTGGACATCATACAAAAACTGCTTATTATTAATGCATTTATGCGTTACCGACCGACAAAATAATTTTTGATATTAACAAACCCTGACAGAGCTATATCTTTAAAGGTCTTTACGTTCTTTCCCATTGATTTAAGTCGTCGGCAACAGAGAAAACAACTGTATCAATGGTGGAATACAAATTTCCCTATTTGACTTGTCATTTATGTACAGTTTATACTGTATGTAGACTACTTATGTACAGAGGAAACCAGTCAGTCAGTCAGTCAGTCAGTCAGTCAGTCAGTCAGTCAGTCAGTCAGTCAGTCAGTCAGTCAGTCAGCCAGTCAGTCAGTCAATCAGTCAGTCAGTCCGTCAGTAAATCTGTGGATCAATATTATCATATTTTCAACAAATGTTACAGGAGTAAATAACAATGAACTCGCTTTCGGGAATATCATTTCATGATTTTACGCCCGAAACGAGTAACCCACATGAACCTAAAGCTCGGTCAGGGTATCTTGTTACTAATAATTTTCCTGAAAACCGTGTACTGAACAATTTATAAGCCGGGCAAAACAATATGTTATACAAATGAAGTGTGAAAATTGAATAAATAAAAAAATTTAAATAAATTTGAACTCGCGCCGAAATTTGAATGCGTGCCAAAAGAATCACGGTAAAAATTTTGGAGTAACGAGAAACTGTGACCAGACTTTATAACTCATTTAAATGTTCATGTCCAAATAAAAGGCAACTGGCATAAACACATGCTTGAAGTACATATGTAAAGGGTTGATGAAATGAAAAGTTATCAGTCGTTCAATAAGTCATTCAGTTCAGTCAGTCAGTGATCCAACCAGTCATTCAGCAATAAGGTGCATTATGTACCCTATGTGAAAGAGGTATAAAAACCACTCACCAACTCACCGATTCACTCACTGAATCACTCACTTATTCATTCACTCACTGACTCACTCACTCACTCACTCACTCACTCATGCACAGAACTATGAATAGTAACAATCAGGGGTAACTTGATATCAGTCAGTCAAACAGACACAAGCGATATTCTGATAAAAGCAATATTCTTTCATGAGGTTTACTGTTTCTATCACCAGCGAACGAGAAGGGGTGGGAAAAGTGGAATTCTCCCCTCTTTGACGATTTCAAAAAGTAGAATTTATGTGTTCCCTAAGGTGTAGGTAAAATGACTTGAAATCTGGCTGATTACCCCCTCTTTGAGAAAATTCCCCTCTCTTAGGGATTAGATCGTCCGCCAGTGGTTTCTACATAAAGTATTTACATACATATGACGAGCAAAAAGCACTCATATTTAATTAGAACCCCAATTTTTTTGGGTGCAATTTTTTCAAATAATTCTTCTTGCTGCGTGAAACACGGTAATTGTATGTACAGTGATCGAATTTTCGGTAAAATCGACTAAATATCAGTTGCATATTATCAACTGGACCTAACAAGTATGATTTTTTGACCGTCAGTCATACATGGCACAAGTGTGCCACTCATAATGGGTTCCATGGAATTTTATTAAAATCATGTTTTATCGGCTTTCATCTCGCGATAGGAAACTCGGTTCAGTGATGTGTTTTTGAACTAACAATAACTACATATGAAACACTTCGGAATTTCGACCTGCTTGAAGCGGGAATAAAACAATGGGAAAAAACGCTTTTGGGCGGAAACCAAAGAGTACGAATGGTAAATATGTACGAGTATGTACAAATGGTTTTTTATTATGCATTCGATGTCCTGCATTAGGTGCCATGGAATATAGCCAACGGCTTATGCTCTAATCCATTAGATACTGTATGATAGATATATGTACTTTCAAACAGATATAACGACCCTCTAGGCATTCCAGTGAAACCACACCTGTCCCAGCTGTGGGTTTTTAGCCACAGTCCGGGGGGTGGACTGTGGACGTGAGTGCTTTTAGGCACAGTCCGATTCCTCTTCAGCCACAGTACCGTTTAGCCACAGTACCATTCAAGCACAGTCCGATTCCTCTGTAGCCACATTACCGTTTAACCACAGTATCATTTAAGATAAATCCGTTTTTTTAGCTACAGTCTACCCCCCGGACTGTGGCTAAAAACCCACAGCTGGGACAGGTGTGAGTGAAACTGAAAGTTCCAAACTTTTCAGATCATCAGAAATTGTCGGAGTGTTACACTGAACTCGACGGGTAATATTATAGCTTATCCATGGTTTCTTGTTAGTCAAAAATTTTGGCGCGCTTTCAAATTTTCAAGGAACATACTCTTTTTCACATAGCAATTGGACAACATAGAAAATGTAGCTTAATTAATTGCATACGTGCGTAACCGGGCCATGAAAGAATTTTTATAACAAGAAACCCGATGTTGAAAACTATGGCAAGCATGAACCAACAAAGACACTAAAGACGCTTTCGAGATTCTAGTGAAAATCACACACACTACTTTGCTCAGACAGTGAAACATCAACTTCACTTTTGTTCCACACGTGCATGATGCACGTACTGAACTAGCTTGTGGCCCAACATCTGAGTTCGGCGTTAAAGGTGTATTTTTACGGGCTCCGATGTTTTTTTTAATTCGAATTTGTATATTAACTTTGTATGCTCAGGTTTACATATTTTTTTAACATAATTAGCGTTTATTTCACCCAAAAAGTTTTCAACCTAATGGTTCATGGTCTGACTATTTTTGTGTGTCAAATTTCACTAGATTCCCGAAAGGGTCTTTACTATTTTGTCCTGAAACTTGTGATATTTACCTATTCGGCAGTGTTTTCTGTTTGAACATAATCAACCTGATCAAACATAATCGACTATGTAATAATGAAAAAGAAATTTTTTTACAGAACGAAGCCAAATAATGAAGTTTAGCTTGGTCAAGTTATCGAAAAATGTTTCCACGGCCCGTTTCTTGGACATTCGGTAGTTTGATGATACCAAAACCAGGTGATACGTAAACTCCATGATATTTGGTATAACTAGAAAAATTTGCATTTCTTCGGCATATTTATTTTTGGCAAAGTCAGTTCCGCAAAGTCTACGATTCTCTAAAATCAAATGAAAGAAATTATAGAACACCAACCCCATCATTTCACGTCACATACTGTTTATCTTGTTGGCACCAGCGGACGAGAAGAGGAGGAAAAAGTTTAATTTCCCATCTGTGGCCTTTCCCCTCCTTCTGTATCAAAAAACGTAGAGTTTGTTCCTTAAGGTGTAGGTGAAATGACCTCATAATTGCCCATTCCCCCCTCTTTGAAGAAATTTCCCTCCCTTTGAAGATTTTGCTCGTCCGCCAGTGCTTGATCGTAAACGGGTTCTGCGAATTGTTACGACGTAACCAATGAAAATCATGGCACCAAAGAAAGATTCTGTGTGCGCAGTCTAACCATAATATTTTTATTTTATTTGAAATTTAAACCATGCCACTTGGAAATCATGAGTTCTCGCATATACTGTACCAAGCTATACTTTTGAATTAAATGGTTCGTGACTGTTTAACCGACTTACTTTCTGACTGACTGACTGATTGATAGACTGTCGTGATTGACGTGACAGACGTGACTTACATAAGTGTCTGACTTACTTAATGACTGATAGACTGACTGACTGACTTACCGACTGACGTGAGTGACGTGACAGACGGGACTGGAATGACTGACTGACTCTCTGACTGACTGACTGATCCTATTTTTATAGATGAGTGGCATACATAAATGAAAACTCAGCCCACTTGAATCTTGGATAATTTGTAGCCTGAAGACTTCCATTTGCATATATTTTATAATTGCAACAGTTTATTTAATAATTTGCGTTCGTTTTGATTTGGTTTTTTTCAAAAGACTGCGTCACCAAAATGAATCAAGACGGATAGGAATTTTTCAGACAACAGTTTGGTGTTTGACTGGCTGACTGACTGACTGAATGATTGACTGACTGATTGACTGAACTGACTGATTGACTGGATGACCGGCTGACTTACTGGCTGACCGACTGACTGACTGACTGACTGACTGAACTGACTGATTGGCTGGCTGAATGACGGGCCAGTATACAATGATTAATGATTTAATCAGAACTCGTGAACCCCGCCCACCCTGACTCAAAACACCGGAATTTTCTCTATTCAAGCAATTCATAAACCTACAGTATGGTTACAGTACGTTTCAAAAAAAATTTCTTAACCACATTCATAAAATTGTTTACCTCATGTTCACCGCAAACGGTACATACATATGTAGCAAGACCTATTTTAACTAACGTAACCTACTTTACCTCTTTTGGACTACATACATACTTTACATAACACGGCCTTTTTTTACCTAACCAGGCCTACTTCATGTATCGTATCGTAACGTAATCTACTTTACCTAACGTAAACTACTTTAACCTACCGTATTCTACTTTTACCTATCATAACCTACTTTTTTAACGTAACCTATTTATAATTTCTGTAATCAAGGATTCTGTTCCATTGTTTACCGGATTTCATTGACGTACTTGGGAGTTGGTGGTAGATTGAGTTCGTTAATCATATGCCCTTGTCCTTTACCGTACGTATGTAGGACATAGCGATGATATTAGGCTTGTCATACCATACCAGAACCAGAACCTGAGACCTGGGTAATGAAGAACAGAATAAAGTAGAACAATTTAGATCATGAAAAATGAAACGTAGTGTTATTTTGCTAGCTTTTATTGAAATCAGTTTTTGAAAACAAAAGAAATTACTTAAAAATCGCAAAAAAGTTTGTAATCTATGCTCTACCAAGTGAGTTACGAATATGGTAACAATACAAGTATGCTAAGGCCAAAATTATGACTAAAACTGTGCTCACAATGAGTAAGTTCAAATTTTATTCTGTGTTTTAAACTGGATTTTTGTTCTAGACAAAGAAAATTAATTGTACAACAGCGAGTAAAGATGCTTAGAAACGTGTTCAGTGAAGCATTGTGATTGAAACCTGAGTTAAATAGTTAATTGTTAACAGATTTATAAATATGGTAATCTATAACTTATACAGTGAGTTATAATATAGTAAAATATAATATAGTGAATTATAATACAGTAAGTTATAAAATAATAAGTTTGTCGTTGAAACGGAGTTCAGAAGAATTTTTAAGAAAGAGAGAGAAACCCCACAGAACGAACGGGGACAGAACGAACGCACGCCATAATGTTTATATTGTTTTTGCTAATAACTTATTCACTTATGTTTGCGGTACGGCTTAAAGCGCAAGCGGAATTGACTAATAAAGAATAGAGATATCTATAAACCTGTTCAGTGAAACGTGAAATGACTGAAATTGAGCTGAACGTTTCTTGAAACAAATTCAAGACTCCCTTTGGACTCTACTTACATACTACATATTTTGAACAGTTGAAAGAAAGCATCTTCATTTTATTCTTTGTTCATGTGATTATTGGTTTCTCATTTCGGTTCGCCGAAAGTGGGTATTTTAGTTCAACGATAATATGCGTTTTAAAATCGGCGAAATGGGTATTTTAGTTCACCGATAATAGGTGTTTTAAATCGCCGAAAGTGGGTATTTTAGTTCACCGATAGTACAGGGTGGCTCAAAAAAACCGTGGCACTTTTGAACAGATATTGCAAAAGTTGTAGAAAAGCTATGACACTGCGGTATAGCGCGTTCGATAGAGGACACTTTGACTTAGAAAATGATATGTGAAGGAGGTTTAATTCAGCTATTATTTCTGAAAATCCGCCGAATTCGGCAATAATTAGTGCATTTTGTTTTTCAAAACATGATAAATTGCAAACATTACTGTACAAGCAACAAAAAATGCCCTGAAGGCATGGGGAGTAACGAATATGGTTCAATCCTGCCAAGTCCAATCGTGAAAAAGTATGAGACAAGAAAGTTTTAGTCTCATACTCTAAACAGTCTGATCGTGAAAAAGCAGGAAACAAGATTTGGGAAGAATCACGAAAAAAGTTTGTACTTCATTAAATCAAGAATCAAACCAAATTACACGAAACAAATTTGGAACTTTTCGGTGAAAACTAAATCCTAAATCCTCTTTATTCCGTCCAGCTTCATGTGAGCATGGGTCATTTTCTTCGGTTAGTGTGATGGGTCTGCCACGAAACTTTTATTTATTTTCCTTTCAGTTCAATAACGATGACATTTTTTGTAAGAAATTTTTTCAATTGATCTCCAGTGTTTTCACTTAAGAACAACGTAATGAAAAGTTCCAAATATGTTTCGTGTAATTTAGTTTGATTCTTGATTTAATGAAGTACAAACTTTTTTCGTGATTCTTCCCAAATCTTGTTTCCTGCTTTTTCACGATCAGACTGTTTAGAGTATGAGACTAAAACTTTCTTGTCTCATACTTTTTCACGATTGGACTTGGCAGGATTGAACCATATTCGTTACTCCCCATGCCTTCAGGGCATTTTTTGTTGCTTGTCTACAACTTTTTCATGTGTGAACAAATTTAATTTAGACTGTAGAAAGGTCACAAACGGTTAATGAGCTGAAAAAAATCATAGGATTTATGAACTTCAACCCTGCAATAACTTTAGATTTTCAAGTAATGAAGTACAGAAAAAAACGTGACAGCGGGATCGTTAGCGAGCCCCTTTTTTCTTATACATAGAAGAAGTCATTAAAAATGGTGACAGAAGGATATAAAAAAGTCCCAGAATAATAATACATAGAATTAAAAGCTGCCTTATGTTTTCTAAAATAGACCGTTGTAGTTCGAGAGCAGTTTATATTATCAAAAATGTTATAATTTACCATTTTTGTTGTTTTTGATTTTTAGGGGTATTGAACCCAGAACCACCCGTGTAACATGCAAACCCACTATCCACTTGACTACCTTGGCCAAAATTATCATATAAACTGGTTCGCATCATCAAACCTAGTTTCCACTCATAAATTTATTATTACATCTACTGTGAAAGTGACTTCAAAATCTGACTATTATTAGGTTAGCGCCGAGGTGTACCAACAGCGGCCGCAATATACCATGTGACTCTTGAAAAAAATTTCCTCACTTCCAGACAACTTAAAAAACAGTTTTGAGGTGGTTTTAATGATATTGGTTCATGTCTACAAACGAAGAAAAAAATTCCCTGAAAAAAATTTTTGACCCGTTTTTTCATTCTTGTACTTTTTGACGGATCATAAAAATTTGTTTAAAGATACTGATCAAGTTTAAAAAAATGGTTTGTTAGAAGTGTTCTCTTCCTAGACATCCTGTTGAAATCAAGTTTGTCACATTTCTGTATAAATAAAAATTTCGGAATCCAATGTGGCTGAAACAGCGTGAATTATGGAACTTGAATTTTTCATGTTTTTGACGGCTCATAAATATTTTTTTGAGTATAGGGAAGGAATTATCTTATCTGTTTTGGATACAACTTTAGTCACTCTAGACATTCTATCAATACGAAAGACTTCAATAATTTAAACCTGACAATAATCTAAGTTTCAAATGGGCAAAAATCGTCAACAAAATAGAAATTTTAAAATTTCTGTTTTTCGAAATTTTTATACATTACAATAGTTTTATTGAAAAATGGGTCGAAGAAAGGTCATAATGAAATTTGATTCCGCGTCGAATGGGCCTATTTGGGAAATCATTCGGACTCTTGCCATATCAGTAATTTAGCTTTGCTGGAAAATGTCCTTAATTTTTTCCTCTATGTACCCCCTTGCCAGTTTTGTGTGTTACTTGATAATGAAAAGTTAGATAGCGGAAAATACTATGACATGTGTCATACCCATTTGGTTAAATTTTCGTTGTGCTCGGACCACCCTATCGCTCATACAACAATTCTTTCTCCTTTTTGCCTGCGATTTTCGACATTGTTTTCATCAAATCCTTCAAAAATAGTGAAAAGCTTCATCCGATCGGCGGGACACTCTGGAAATCGTGTCCTGGGCATGATTTTAATCTATGTACCAATTTTCAGCCGTATCCGTTCGGCCCAACTTGCTGACACCATTTTGGGTTGATAAAAAAAACGGAAAATCGCATTTTCATCGTTTTTGGACCTGAAAAATGAAAATTCAAGCCCACCAAGAAAAAAATAGCCAGGAAGATGTAAAAACGCACGAGAAAACTGATGAAACAGACTAGAAGTCGATACGATGAGGATAGATCGAGATACCCGCAAAAAAGCTTATCTTAATCGAACCATATTAAGGGAACGGCCTAGCGGCCGTCCCTTGATAAACAGTAGAAAACATAGCTATAGATATTAAACAAATGACATTGAAACATCGTTATTATATTTTTTGTTAATCACGCGAAAAAAATAAGTTAGACGGTCATTGATGACGGCTACACCCAGCAGGCGCCGCGACATGAGCTCGTTAAAAATATTTGGGCTACCAAATATCTCATGAAATGAAGCCGGTTGACTGTTTAAATGAACAATTCTACATTGTTTCAACATTAAATCAACGTTTTTAAACTAAAAAAGCAAAGCAAGTAGTAAACAAAACAGAGCACATAAAACACACACACACACAAAAGGCGCGCTTTTACAAAAGTTTATACAGCAGCTGCTGTAAGCTTCTAAATCTAATAATATGACAATGTGTTTTAAGTCAAAATGTCCTCTACTCTATCGAATGTACTCAAAGGCATTGTCAGAGCTTCTCTACAATTTTCACAATATCGGTTCAAAAGTGCCACGGTTTTTTTGAGCCACCCTGTATGTGTTTTAAAATCGGCGAAATGGGTTTTTTATGTAGTTCACCGAAAAATAAATGCAAACGATTTTTTGCGTTTATGCTAATAACTGAATGTTTTCGGTCGATCTAAAAGCGGTGGCGGGATTGACTAATAACGAATAGAGATATCTAGAAACCTGTTCAGTGAAACATAATAACTGAAATTGAACTTAACGTTTTTTTAACAAACTCAAGTACACTCGACTCCTTCCTATGGAATCTACATGCTATTTTGAACAGTGAAAACACTAGCATACGAGAAGGGGAGGGAAAATGGAATTCATCACTCTTTGACGGTTTGTGAAAGTGGAGTTTGTTCCTTAAGGTGTAGGTAAAATGGACTAGACTAATTTCTGCCGATTCTCTCTTCTTTGGAAAGATTCCTTCCCTTTGGAGGTTTGTCTCCTCCACCAGTGAGTGAAAAGAAATCAACTTCATTTTATTCTATGTTCATGCGATTATTGGTTGCTAATTTCGGTTCGCCGAAAGTGGGTACTTCAGTTCGCCGAAATGGGTATTTCAAATCGCCGAAATGGGTATTTTAGTTCGCCGAAAAGGGGTTTTTCAGTTCACCGAAAAGAGTATTTTAGTTCGCCGAAATGGGTATTTCAGTTCGCCGAAAAAGGGTTATTCAGTTCGCCGAAAAGAGTATTTTAGTTCGCCGAAATCAGTATTTTAGTTCGCCGAAAACGGGTACATACATAAACTACGGTGCCTTGCATTACAAACCAGAGGAGACAATACCAAATCAAATTCGGTGCCTAATAATTCTTCCCTTTATCCATATACACGAATATTCCCAAGGATTCTGGGTCATCTGTGGGGAGAGCGGTCACCTAAACTCATTGAAAAACAACTCACCGAATATCAACTCTTCAATAAATAACTCACCGAAAATCCTCACCCCGAAAGTCAACTCACCGAATATCAACTCCTAAATGAAGAACTCACCGTAAATCAACTCTTCAATATAGAACTCGCCGAATATCAACGCCTCAATATTAACTCACCGAATATCAACTATTCAATATATAACTCACCGAATATCAACTCCTCAATATAGAACTCACTAAATATTAACTCCTCATTTTAGAATTCACCGAATATGAACTCCTCATCATAGAACTCACCGAAAATCAACTCCTCTATATATAACTCTCCGAATATCAACGCCTCAAGTTAGAACTCACCGAAAATCCTCACCCCAAAAGTCAACTCACCGAATATCAACTCCTAAATAAAGAACTCACCGTAAATCAACTCTTCAATATAGAACTCATCGAATATCAACGCCTCAATATGAACTCACCGAATATCAACTCCTCAATATAGAACTCACCGAATATCAACTCCTCATTATAGAACTCACCGAATATCAACTTCTCAATATATAACTCACCGAATATCAACTCCTCAATGTATAACTCACCGAATATAAACTCCTCAACTACGGTGCCCTGTATTCCCATCCTGAGTAGGCAATGCCGAATTACAAGTCATGAACTGGGTGCCACATAATTCTTCCCTATATCCATATAAACCAATATGTACAAGGATTGCAACTGCAAGTCGTGATCACCATGAAGTCCTATTAAAAAAATCTTTGGACAAACAAGGAACGGAACAGGCTTGAATAATTCGTATTATATACTATAAAAAATAGAGTAACGTTCATAAAGAAACAAAATGTTGAAGACAAGAAACCACAAAAGTATAATTGGGATGAGCTTTGTAAATAAGGAAAATATAAAGTGAAAACACCTATCGATGTTCATGACCTACAGTGAAACATGAAAAAGCCCTGTACCTATACAGGGTGGCTAAAAAACGTGGCACTGTCGAACA
Organism: Daptonema setosum; assembly: GCA_964036265.1. Lineage (NCBI taxonomy): Eukaryota > Metazoa > Nematoda > Chromadorea > Monhysterida > Xyalidae > Daptonema > Daptonema setosum. The sequence goes on along the minus strand of OZ038448.1, from coordinate 24,758,434 downwards.
TATATTATGAAAATTGTAGAGAACCTCTGACCATGCGGTATGGGGCACTCTAATAAAGTCTGATCACAGTTTCTCGTTACTCCGAAATTTTTACCGTACTCCTTCTGGCGCGCATTCAAATTTCGGCGCGCGTTCAAATTTATTAAAAAATTTCAGCTGTTCACACAGCATCTGTATAACATATTATTAAACATGCCCAACTTATTGTTTGTTCAGTATAAGGTTTTCAGGAAAATACTTAGTAACAAGAAACCCTGACCAAGCTATAAGCATATATTGACCTGAAAATGATGTCGTATTATTGAGTTTGGAAGCTTACGGCAGCAGCGGCATAAACATTTTGTAAATGCGCGCTTTTTGAAACATAACTAAGGGTACGTTTATAGTCTTCCCTGTATTTTCCCAAGAAACAATTGTCATAAGCAGCGACCAATGTGACTGCTAAAGCGAAACGTCATAAATGGTGAAACATCACGTTTCTCGGGAAAGTCCAGGGAAAGTCAAGGGAAAACTATAAACGTACCCTAAACCGAGTGCGTGTGGGTGTATTCGGGTGCTCTGTTTCGTTTACTTGTTCGGTTATATAAACTTAATGACATTGATTTCTTGTTGAAACCAGGTAATATTTTTATTATAAGGAGTCAATTAGCTTTGTTTTATGAAATAGTTTGGAATCGAATGACTTTTAACGAGTTGATGCGCAAGTTAACGAGTTAAAGTTAGGGTCCTCAATGATTAACCAAATACGCTTTTTGCGTGATTAACCGAACAATTAATCACAGAGTTCTACATTAAAACTGTTTCTTGTCTTCTGAAGTTGTGTTTTCTACGGTTATTACAGTTATAATAATAATATAACTTGTTTAAACACACGGTAAGCCCAATTTATTGCCGAATTATAGTTTTTTTTCTGAAATCCAATGGTAACAGCAATTGGTAGCTGAAATAAACGTGAGTCACATGTCAGTTTTTGAAGTCAAAATATGCTCTATCGAATGCGCTATTTCGCAGTGTCTTAGCTTAGCTACGAAGTTAACAATACTCGTTCAAAACTGTTTTTAGCCACCGGTATGAAAAATCGAATTTTTGGGGTCCATTACACACGTAGGCAATGAATTAAGCGCAGTTTCCGTATGTTGTCCAATTGTGATGTGAGAAAGATTCATTTTTGAAAATTTAAAAGCGCGCCAAAATTAGTTTTGAATTCAAATTGCGCGCCAAAAAGTATTTGACTAACAAGAAACCCTGGATAGGTTATGGCATCTTCATCACTTGATAATGTTATGTAGATCTAATCGAGGGCAACGGGGCTTGAATATTTTTACTGTATACCCCCTCTCCCCGCTTTCCCCTGTCATGTACCCAATATGTCCCAGTCCCATCTCCAACTTGGGTCCTAAATACAGGGTGCGTTAAAAAAGATGCACCGTCGAACAGTTTTTTTAATGAAAGTCGTAGGCACGCTCTCAGACTGCGGCGAAGCCCATTCGATTGGGTATGTTTATCTAAACAGAATAAACCCATATCGCTTGGATTATACGTTTAATTCAGCAGTGGCATACAGAAAAAGTACATTATACTGTAATTATTTTGGAGGCAAAACTATGCATAAAGCCCGTATATTGTTTCTGCCAGCAAGTGTTGCCCAAAACGTCTGATAACGACACATTACTAACCTCAACTCAACTCGGTTGACACCATAGTTCAACACAGTATAGCATAGGGTGATGATGATTACTGTGCGTCTTAACACTGATTGTCTGATGCTTCATTAGCAGACGTTTTGGGCAATACTTTTGCTTCCAGAAACAACATACGAGCCTCACCTCACATATCAGCTCGTCCACAACTTTCAAAGAGATTTCTCAAAAGCGCATCGGTTTTTGGAGTACCCTGTATCTACCCTGAGCATACCACAGGATGCCACGGAACGTGTCTCTGTCAAATTAATCCCAGATTCGTCTTGTGGTAGATTTTTTCTCATGTACCATGGCACCAGCGGACGATTAGGGGTACGAAAAATGAAATTCCCCCTCTTTGGGTGTTTCAAAAACTGAAGTTTCTTCCTTAAGGTGTAGGTAAAATAGCATTCTTTCTGCCAATTCCCCCGTCTTTGGGAAAATTCCCCCTCCTTGGTGGTTTGACTCGTCCGCCAGTGGCAGCTGGTACATGAAGGGGGGGGGGAGGGGGGCTGTGATCATGATCCTACAGGACGTAAAGTACCCTTCAGAGTGAGTGGTACAAGGCCTAACTAATACAGTACTTACAAACAAACATAGCTAGAGCCTGTATGTTGTTTCTGCAAGCAAAATTATTTGCCCAAACGTCTGATAATGAAACATCAATGAACTCAATTCAACTGGATGACACCATAGTTTAACACAGTATTGCATGGGGTGATGATGATTGATGTGTGTGTTAACACTGATTGTGTGATGTTTCATTATCAGACGGTTTCGGCAATATTTTTGCTGGCAGAAGCAACAGACGGGCTCTTTACAGACAAAAATACAGATGAAAACCTTCGAATACGTCAGAACAAGGAAAAGAATTGGCGCGAAACTGAAATCAGAACATGAAAAAGTTCACCTCTATGGGGGTCTGTGATCATGATCCTACAAGACGTGAAGTACCCTTCAGAGTGCGTGTTACATGGCCTAACTAATACAGTACGTATGTACATACATACCTGTCGAAATATGATTCGATACAGTTTGATTGATAAAAAGACAAAAAAAAATATGAAAACCTTTGAATATGTCAAAACAGGGAAATAATTGGCGTGAAACTGGAATCAGAACATGAAAAAGTTCACCTCTATGGGGGTCTGTGATCATGATCCTACAGGACGTAAAGTACCCTTCAGAGTGCGTGTTACATGGCCTAACTAATACAGTACGTATGTACATACATATCTGTCGAAATATGATTCGATACAGTTCGATTGATACAAAGACAAAAAAACTATGAAAACCTTTGAATATGTCAAAACAGGGAAATAATTGGCGTGAAACTGGAATCAGAACATGAAAAAGTTCACCTCTATGGGGGTCTGTGATCATGATCCTACAGGACGTAAAGTACCCTTCAGAGTGCGTGTTACATGGCCTAACTAATACAGTACGTATGTACATACATACCTGTCGAAATATGATTCGATACAGTTCGATTGATACAAAGACAAAAAAAACTATGAAAACCTTTGAATATGTCAAAACAGGGAAATAATTGGCGTGAAACTGGAATCAGAACATGAAAAAGTTCACCTCTATGGGGGTCTGTGATCATGATCCTACAGGACGTAAAGTACCCTCACGAGTGCGTGGTACACGGCCTAACTAATACAGTACTTACTAACATAGCGAACCGACATATGATTCGATACAATTCGATCTGATACAAAGACAAAAAACGATGAAAACCTTTGAATATGCTGAAACAAGGAAAATAGTTGGCGCGAAACTGAAATCAGAACATGAAGAGGTTCACCTCTATGGGGGGAGGGGGCTGTGATCATGATCCTAGAAGACGTAAAGTACCCTTCAGAGTGCGTGATATATGGCCGAACTAAAACAGTACTTATGTACAGGGTGTCCCATTTAAAATTCCGCATTTTTATTTTGAATAAAAATAGCAGTTTTCATTCGATTTCTGAAATTTTTGCGCCAAGTTATAGACAATTTCAGGCTATTTTGTTTTATTTTTTATTTTTTGAAATCGAGCTTACAAATCAATTTTTATGTTGAAATTCCTGACTTCACTTTTTTTTGCTCTGTAGTCAGCGTTTTTTTACGATAGCGTGATTGTTACAAACGCAAATTTAATAATATAAATCATCATTTCAGTTAGATAAAGTGTTAAAAACATGTTATAATACGGATAACAATGGAATTGTTAATAATCATCTAACCAACTTCAAATTCAAATCCACTAGCATGCGTGAGTGCAGGGAGCAGGGGTTTTTCCTTTGGGAAAGTTTACACATCAGGTTTGTCCATTCTTAACAGTGACCTGATGTCGTGGTTTGCGCAGCAGAATATCGTAACCCACCGTATTTCACCGGAACTTTGACATTTTTTTCGTTCGGGTCAATTAATCTCACACAGGAAGAAAAAAGCATGCTCCCTGCTCTAGCGCATGCTTGCGGAGGGGGAGTTTAACTGCGTTGTGGTTACAGTTTGTAAGCAGCTTGTGGGTTAGATGACTGTTAACAATTCCATTGGTATCCGTATTATAACATGCTTAACATATGATTTAACTGAAATGATGATTTGAATTATTAAAATTGCGTTTGTAACGGTCGCTCTATCGTTTAAAAAACCACCGACTACAGAGCAAAAACGTGAAAAACGGGTGTGTCGGGAATTTCAACATAAAAATTGATTTGTCAACACGATTTCAAAAAATAAAAAACAAAACAAAATAGCCTGAAGTTGTTTATAACTTGGCACAAAAATTTTGGAAATCGAATGAAAACTGCAATTTTTATTTGAAATAAAAATGCGGAATTTTAAATGGGACACCCTGTACATAAAGCCCGTATGTTATTTCTGCAAGCAAAAATATTACAATAACTTTTGATAATGAAACATCATACAATCAGTGTTAACGCGCATATAAATCATCATCACCCCATGCTATACTGTGTTAATCTATGGTGTCAACTGAGTTGAGTTGAGGCTAGTGATGTTTCATTATCGGACGTTCTGGGCAATACTTTTGCTTGCGGAAACAACATACATACGGGCTTTAGCGAAATATGATTCGATACATTTCGACCTTATATACAGACAGAAAAATTCATCTCCATGGTTACTTTAAAAAACTAGTTCACATTTAAGGTTTCCAAACCATGAAACATTACTTGTATGTACTGCTACATAAAGTTTCATTTACTTAATGCATATTGTTTCAACCTACACATGCAACTTCTCATGAGCAAAATTTTCCTTTGAAGCATCAGGATGAAATCAGAAAAAGGAATGGGATAAAACAATGTGCCGAAACTAAATACATGCAATACTACGGTATTTTCCCTACTGTAACACTCGTGAGAACGAATTGTTTTCGTGCTATCGTGTTGAGGAAGTTTCGTCTTTGCCGGGATTCTATTAATTCGATTGTAGCACCCAACCGTGCGAGCGAGCATTCGTGTATTTTCTTGTGTGAGTGAGTGAGTGAGTGAGTGAGTGAGTGAGTGAGTGAATGAGTGAGTGAGTGAGTGAGTGAGTGAGTGAGTGAGTGAGTGAGTGAGTGAGTGAGTGAGTGAGTGAGTGAGTGAGTGAGTGAGTGAGTGAGTGAGTGAGTGAGTGAGTGAGTGAGTGAGTGAGTGAGTGAGTGAGTGAGTGAGTGAGTGAGTGAGTGAGTGAGTGAGTGAGTGAGTGAGTGAGTGAGTGAGTGAGTGAGTGAGTGAGTGAGTGAGTGAGTGAGTGAGTGAGTGAGTGAGTGAGTGAGTGAGTGAGTGAGTGAGTGAGTGAGTGAGTGAGTGAGTGAGTGAGTGAGTGAGTGAGTGAGTGAGTGAGTGAGTGAGTGAGTGAGTGAGTGAGTGAGTGAGTGAGTGAGTGAGTGAGTGAGTGAGTGAGTGAGTGGGCGAGTAAGCTAGTGCGTGAACGAGTGGATGAATGACTGACATGACTAACTGACTGACTGACTGACTGACTGACTGACTGACTGACAGATTGACTAAAACCTGAAACACTCCACTTCAAAAGTCGGTCACCACGAGTGACTTGGCAACCGTAAAACCCCTAAACTAGTCTGTCACACAATCGTGACAAGTGAAGTGACCGTCACAAAAAGGGCCCTTGGGACTGTCATACACGTCCATTTGGTCATTGTGGCTATTCGGACTAAAAATGACTAAAAATGTGTTGACTTCAGAGATAAAAATGTAGTGTGAAAACTAAAAATAATACTACGGTGCTTTCAGAGTAAAAAGGAAAGTAAAACGGAAAGTAAAAGGGTCATTAATGTGTAGTTTGAGTGAAAACTTTTATTTTGTTCCTCGGAACTTTTCTTCGATGAAATGTTTTACCGTTTAATGGCCCTTTTTCATCACTATATTTTCCTTTCCTTTTTACTTTCCTTTATACTTTCTTTTTTACTTTCCTTTATACTTTCCTTTTTACTTTCCTTTATACTTTCCTTTTTACTCCTAAGCACCTTAAAGGCACACCACCGTACAGTGTAAAAAACTATACTACAAAAATAAAGAGGAGTACTTCTATGCAACTTGAAATCCTAATATCTGTATTTTATGTTTCGTGCTTCACCCTTAGAAATATAACGTGAAACGATCACAATCGGATTCAGGATGCAAGAGCAAGGAAAAACAAAAGCTACATGTTTATAAATCATGATTTTCGAAAAAAATCCTCTTATTGATTATTTTGTAAAAAAATTTAAATTGATTGAATCTATATATTTTTTCGACTGAATATTATGAACGAGTACCAGATAAACCACGGACTTGTAAGCGCTAAATTGAGCGTGAAGAAGCATTTAATAAGCGGAACCGTAAAATATGAGATAATAAAATAGCGCAGAGGAATCTTGCCAGCCACAGGTGGATGAGATAATCCTCCGAAGAATGGATAATTACGTCAAAGAGGGCGGAATTCAACCCAATAAAACTTGAAACTTGAAACTTGAAATCGGCTGGTTTTGGACGTTTACCCTACACCTCAGGGGAAAAATTCTACTTTTTGAAAACGCCAAAGAGGGAGAAATTCCACCTTTCTCACCCAGTCGCAAAGACGCTTCGCAGATTATCTCCCAGTACTGTATTTGAAGCCAACCAACAATTTCCCGGGAATAGTATGTAATAGCTGTAAATTCATTCTGCCGTTCATGACGGATTGTAAGTTACGGACAGGGCTGGGGGACTTAATTTAAAAGTACTTTTTTAGGTGCCACTTAATTTTTTTTTCATTTTAAAAGTGCCACTTTTGAATTTGTCGCCTGAAAATTAAGTGGCACTGAATTCGGTACTTAATTATTGTAAATATTGAAAGTATTGTAAATATTGTAGTAAAACTTTTCCTATAAGCAAAATTGGCTAAATGTAAAGAATTTTGGATTCTGTCAATTTATCACTAAGAAATCCATAGTATTTTACATAGTTACAAAATAAATTCTGGTACTAAAAGAAAAGTTTTACAAACAATAAGTGGCACTTAAAAAATGTCCCGTTTTTTCAAGTGCCACTTAATGAGGTACTTAATTCCCGGGACTTTTAGCCCTGGTACTTTTAATTAAGTCCCCCAGCCCTGGTTACGGAGTTTCGTGAACCTGAAATTATTGATTAGAATTTTTTTAAATATTCAGCGGCTCGTCGTAGAATCATGAGTGAACTCATGAACCTTACACAAATACTGACAGTAAAACATTTGAAATGCTTCTAATGAAATTACTCATGCAGAATTTTTAAGGACGCGCAGGGTGTGTTGGGACGGATTCGAATTTATTATCTTAAAGTTCAGAATGTTCTTCTTTGCTCGACCTCTGACTTGTTCACAATTCTTTGTTATTAGAAAATAGTTTTTTTGGATCCGCTACTATAAATGAATGCAAAGTTCATAAGGTGCATAAGGTGCAAAGTTTTTAAGTTATATAAAAATTATGTACACAATCTTTTTTTCAAAAATTTGAACGTGCGCCAAAAACAGATTTGAATTTAAATTGCGCGCCAAAACTTTCTGGGTAACAGGAAACACTGGATAGACTATACAGTATGAGGCCACAAATCACTGGGATCACGGCAAAAGTAACTGACATTTGGGCTTGTTTGACAAATTAAGTACCTCATATGAATATCGAACCTCTCAAGGATCAGTGAAGGAATGTTTTTTTACTATCTCTTTTTTACTTATTGAATAGGAATTATAATTAAATAAAATATTTAAAATTATTTTAAATAATTATTTTTTTCTCTATGAGAGGATTTTTGTAGAGATAAAATCAAGAAGATAAAATCAAGAACTTTTGTTTTTTTTGGTACGCAGCAAAAAGTTGTTTATGAAGCATTCTGTTTTACGCTGGATGTTTTTTAACCCCGAAATAAGTAGTGATATACTTAAACTAATAAGTTAAAACTAGTAACTTAGTCGATTTTTTGGTTACGAATTTTTCTGGGAACTTTTTATGTGTAAAACCTTTTTCTCAACTCTTAATGCCGCTTCCGACCGCCATATGGGTTCCATTAAAAAGGTTGATCGGCACTTTGAAGACGTTTCTAAGTACGTTTCTAAGTCAATTCGAACATGCACTACACGATGGAGTTGAGTTTTCGCCGATCCGAGTTTCCCAGCGTCGGAAGCAGCAATTCGGGGTTGACGGAAAGGTTTTACACACAAAAAGTTCCTAAAAACGTCGTACCCAAAAAATTCGACTATAGTAATTAATAAAAAACTAGTAACTTAAAATAGATTGCGCGCCAAGGCCTTTTCTGGGGCCAATTTCTAAGATTTACCGACTGGTAAAGGTAAATGGTAAAGGTACTGGTACTGGTACTGGTAAAATCACTTTCTTAGGTTTACCATTCCGGTATTCTGATTTTACCAGTTTTTTTGCATATACCAGTTGCCAAATACCAATTTAGTTTCCAAGATGCACCGGTAAAGTCGATTTTACCGGAAAATTTTACCTTACCCTCAGAGCAGGGTAATATAATCTGGTAATTTGTGACTGTTAAGATGACTGTTAATTTTAATCAAATTTTTTATACAGAAACAGTTCATTACAGGGTAAGGAGGGTTTAATAAAAAAATTTCATGTTATAACCTGTTATTTGATGGGATTTCAAGCTCCAGAACGAGGAGTAACACGACAGCCACTATGACAGAACATAACAAAGCAAGCAAAACCATGAAAAGCAGCTACAGAATCGTTCACGTTTCACATACGTATGTGTTGTATAAAAGTCTACCTGTTTAAAGCGATTTCTTCAAATCCAATTATAAAAGTTTCGAGTTTCTCTCAAAAATTTTAACGAAACATTCCTAGTTTTTTACGTCAATGACCGTAGCTGATTGAATACTGTCCCCACGAGCTCTATAATACTGTAATTTCGATTCGATCGACGTTTAATCAACCACAGCTCACATGACACGGCCGGATCCGACCCGAATGCCAAATCGACCGAAAAAATTTCAGCTCCTTTTTGGCTCTTTTTGGTATCAAAATTCGTGAAAAAAATCAGTGATCAAGAATATGTAAAAGAAGACACACAAAAGTTTCGGTTTTATATCAAATAAAATCGCACAAGTTCGCACATGAATGACATGATGTTTCATCAAAACCATCAATTTACCAAATCACTTTTTTAGAAAATGGTAATTCATTTTAAGGTACTGGTAAATGGTAAAGGTAAATTTTACCAGAATAAGTACCAGAGTAAAAAATACATATGTATTCTGGTACTTTTTTACCATTTACCTTTACCTTTACCATTCGGTAAATCTTAGAAATTGGCCCCTGAGGATATTCGAGAAAACCTATACCTCTTTTCAGTGAAACAAGATCTTTAGTCATCGGCTTGAAGCACTAGCGAACGAGAAGGGTTGGGAAAAGTGGAATTCCCTATCTTTGGCGGTTTCAAAGAGTAGATTTTGCTCCCTAGGGTCTAGATAAATTGGCCTGATTTCTGAAAATTCCCTCCTCTTTAAAAAGGTTCCCCTCCCTTTGGAGATTTGGCTCGTCCGCCAGTGCATTGAAGAGGACAGAATAAAGACCGCCGACTAAATACGAAGCCTCAGTTTCGGAGAGGCCCCGCAGCAACAAGATCTTGGAGATAATTCAATTAGCTGCTTCATGATACGCAAAAAACGCATTCACATGTGGTTAGGAATTTGAAATTTGATTTTGCCGCCAATTTTTTGATTAAATATTCGGTTTATCGTTTCATGATATAGCCTATCCAGGGTATCTTGTTACTCGAAAAGTTTTTGGCGCGCAGTTTGAATTCAAATCTGCCTTACGCGCGCGTTCAAATTGTCGTGAAATTTAGGCAACACACGAACATTGGGCATAACTTATGGCAAATGTGCGTAACGGATTCATTGCGTAACGGATTCATTGCGTAACGGATTCATTGCGTAACGGATTCATTGCGTAACGGATTCATTGCGTAACGGATTCATTGCGTAACGAATTAATTGCGTAACGAATTCATTGCGTAACGGACTCATTGTGTAACGGATTCATTGCGTAACGGATTCATTGCGTATTGGATGCATTGCGTAACGGGTTCATTGCGTAACGGATGCATTGCGTAACGGATTTATTGCGTAACTGATTCATTGCGTAATGAATTCATTGCGTAACGGATTCATTGTGTAACTGATTCATTGCGTAACGGATTCATTGTGTAACGGACTCATTGCCTCATTGCGTAACGGACTCATTGCGTAACGGACTCATTGCGTAACGAGTTCATTGCGTGACGGATTCATTGCTTGACGGATTCGTTGCGTAACGGATTCATTGCGTAACGGATTCATTGCGTAACGGATTCATTGCGTAACGGATTCATTGTGTAACGGATGCATTGCGTAACGGATTTATTGCGTAACGGATTCATTGTGTACCGGATTTATTGCGTAACTGATTCATTGCGTAATGAATTCATTGCGTAACGGATTCATTGTGTAACTGATTCATTGCGTAACGGATTCATTGTGTAACGGATTCATTGCGTAACGGACTCATTGCGTAACGGACTCATTGCGTAACGAGTTCATTGCGTGACGGATTCATTGCTTGACGGATTCGTTGCGTAACGGATTCATTGCGTAACGGATTCATTGCGTAACGGATTCATTGCGTAACGGATTCATTGTGTAACGGATTCATTGCGTAACGAATTCATTGCGTAACGGATTCATTGTGTACCGGATTCATTGCGTAACGAAATCATTGCGTAACGGATTCATTTTGTAACGGATTCATTGCGTAACGAATTATTTGCGTAACGGATTCATTGTGTAACGAATTATTTGCGTAACAGGTTCATTGCGTAACTGGCTCACAAAATTAACTTTTTATAACAAGAAACCCTGACCAAGCTATAGCAATAGTAAACTGGAAAGGGAAAATTCCGTTACCTAAAAAAACTACCTCTCTATAGGAAAGTTCTAGCTTCCAATGTAATGAATTGTGAATGGGAGACATCAGTGGAACGTGAGCCTGACACACGACATACAATCTCCTATAGCCTATCTTAGGTTTCTTGTTAGCCAAAAACTTTTTGGCGCGCAGTTTGAATTCAAATTTGCTTTTGAACTGTGCTTCATTGCATACGTGCGCAACTGGCTCACAAAATTAACTTTTTGATAACAAGAAACCCTGACCAAGCTATAAAAATATAGTCCATCAAATATAACTTGAGGGTAGAATAGTAGGATTGTTAAGGGTTTTTTCCTCAAACTTTCCCGTGTTCCAATTGTTTGAATTTGTTCCTCCATATTTTATTTACTTTTTAGACAAACGAAAATTCAGAAAAATCATAGAGAGTGACATGACATATGGGTTTTGACTAGAGCGCTCACAGTATGTCGTTTCTGCGAGCGAAACCAATGCCCAAAACGTCTAATAATGGAACATCAGACAATCAGTGTTAACACGCACATCAAATATCATCACCCCATGCTTTATACTGTGTTGAAGTGTAGTGTCAACCGAGTTGAGTTGGAGCTTGTGATGTCTCATGATCAGACGTTTTGGGCAATACTTCTGCTTGCAGAAATAACATACGGGCTTTACCGCGGATCGAACCGCCACCATCCCGCTACAACAACCAACGCGTTAACCAACTGCACTACATGAACTGGATATGGATTGGTCCCACTTTCAGGGTGTTTGTATGTTTGTATGTGTTTCCATGAACCCATAAAATGTCTCCATAAAGTACTTTTGTTAGACCCTGTTAAGCATTCACAGTTCATCATCAGATTGAATTTTAATGTACGCCATTTTTTTTATTTTAACTTGAGCAGGCGAAGAGAACTTGGTTAGGTTAGGAACCGTTAGGTTGGCGTCGGATGATATGGAGGAAAAGTTTTTTGATTTTTTTGTTTTCGAAATTAATTCTCTAAATAAATTAGCAAGATAACAATAATTTTAATGTACTAAATTGTTAAAATAATTCCATATGCTCGTCTTATTTTCTTTAACAACTAGGAACGTTGCGCCTACCTTAATACGTAGTTTATAAGTGGGTAACTGGCAAAGGGTTCGTAAAAACAATTTTTTTAAACAAGAAAACCGGAACAGGCAAAAAATCTCGAATATTGGCGGGCTTTCAAATATATTTTCCTAATCAATTGTGAACTGTATTAACAAGCGAAAGGGTTAAAATGGTGTTCACGAAGGATTAAGGGCCCATGGGTTTATGGCACTAGCGGACGAGAAAGGGGGGGAAAAGTGGAATTCCCCCCTCTTTGGCGTTTTCAAAAAAAGTGGAATTTCTTCCCTACGGTGTAGGTAAAATGATCTGAAAACTGTAAAGTCCCCCTCTTTGGAAGGAGGATTGGCTCATCCGCCATTTGGAGGATTGGCTCATCCGCCACTGCCGGTGGATCACGGAAGTATGCACATGTTTGCAAGCACCATTATACAAAACTTTATCACGTATTTGGGCTTTTTTAGGTTTTTGTATCTTTAGATTTTTTTTTCAATTAGCTATTTAGCTGTCAATCAAAATCAGCACTTAATTTAAAAAACGCCGTGCAAATGTGCGGCGATTGAAACATTTTTGAAAGAAACCTGATAAATCACTAGCGGACGAGAAGTGGTGGAACGTGGAAAACTGGGATTGCCCCCCTCTTTGGCAATTTCGAAAGGTTGAATTTTCTTCCTAAGGTGTGGTTAAAGTGGCATAAAAACTGGTGCTTCCCCCTCTTTGACAAAAAATTGCCTGCCCTTTGGAGGAGTATGTAGCTTGGGTTTACCATTCGGTCATTTTATTTTCGGTGGGTTGAAATTCGGGGACTTAAAAATTCGGTGAGGTAAAATTCGGTGACAGGATTTACGGTGGGTTTTAAAGTGACCCCATTTTTTTTCGACATACCGTAACACTCAGAAATAACGGAATTTGGGAAAAAATTGAATATTGTATTGCACTGAAACCCGTTCGAAATTATCAAACGGTGCGTCCAGCCAGAGTCATAAGGAAAGTAAAAAGGAAGGAAAACATAAATTAGAGAAGTACAGTACAGGACAAAAAGATGTGGCCGGCTACGCGCAATTTCAGCGAATTCGCTGAAATTTCAGCGCCTAGATGCCCGTCGCTGATTGGTTGGCCACGCCCCCAAGCGAGCTGTAATCAATCACTAAAATATTTAAGCAAAATTTTTTGTTTTGTTCCCGCAAAATTTAAGTCGATGAAATTTTCACAGATTGATCATCTTGTTTAGCTTTTCCTTTTCCTTTCCTTTGCACTCTGAAAGCACCAAAAAAACAACGTAGAGATACCAAAATCAAATGGAAAAACACACAGATTTTTCGCCAAATGATGCAGAAAGGCGACTTATGTTGAACAGACTATAACTACCCGTTTATTATACACCAAATTACATACGTTCTGGCGCTGAAAGTCAAATGAAGCAGATGCTAATTGAGTCTAGTACATAAGAAGCACTGGCGGACGAGCAAAGCTTCCAAAGGGAGGGGAATTCTGCCAAAGAGGGGGGAATTGGCTGTTTTCAGTTCATTTTACCTACACCTTAGGGAACAAATTCTACTTTTTGAAAACGCCAAAGAGGGGGGGAATTCCACTTTTCCCACCCCTTCTCGTCCGCTAGTGATAAGAAGTAAAAGTAATGTATGTGGGACGAATAATGAATGACCACGCAGAACACTATGTACATGCACTAGCGGACGAGAAGGGGAAGGAAAAGTGGAATTCCCCCCTGTTTGGCAGTTTCAAAAAGTACTGTTTGTTCCTTAATATGTAGGTAGAACGAACTAATTTTCACCGATTCCCCCCTCTTTGGAGAAATTCCCCTTCCTTTGGAGGTTTGGTTCGTCCGCCAGTGACTACATGTATGTCTGTATGTATGTGCGTCGGTCGAAGGTGTTCAGAAGAATTCCATGGAAATTATCACAGGTAAAAAATCCAGTTCCATGGAACAGAAAAGGCACGTCTCATAATGTGCAAAAGAGCGCTGAAAGAGAAAAGTTGGGCTTCAACAAAATGTGAAATACTTTCAGAGAATGTTTTACACTTTCTATAAAGCCAGGAATAAATGCTCAGTAGTCGATTCGATGTGTACTTCTTCGGCAACCGACTAAAATACTTACAAATAAACGAATGTTTTACACTTTAATTTGTATAAAGCCGGGAATACATGTAAAATAACAGTAGTCGACGCAAATTTCTAAACTCCAAAATTTTCCTAGAATTTTTCCTCAACACGAAATTTTATGCAAGTATGTGGGTAACCACTGAAATACCGCCGCTGCGCGGGCCTAACGCGTTTGTCAACCTTACGATAGTTAATCGGGGGTTAACGGACAGTAAAACTTCACTTGGAATACATTTTTGGTGACAATAAAATTGGCGTTTAGAAAAAATTCTAGGAACATTTTTGGGGGTTGACATTTTGCGTAGTCGACGCGCCCACGTTCATTCATTTATCAACTAAACCGTATCACAGCATAAATTCAAATCAACGAATATACTTATTATTCAAAGTTCAGTTAAAACAAACGTATGAATTCGGGAGATCGATTCGCAAAGCTGAAGAGAAGGTGCATATCCGGTGCAATTCATATGAGTGCATTCAGAGAAAAAAAGAAATTAAAAAAGGAAAAATAAAATGGAAAGTAAAAGGGTCGTTTAACTAACTGCACAACATTTCATCAAAAACAATGTTGCCAGAAACAAAATAAAAAATTTTCACTGAACTGTTTTACAGATTAATGACCCCTTCACTTTCCTACCCTGAAAAGCACCCTACCAAGCTGAGAAAACTAAAAAAATATGTGCCATGAATCAAATGTATTACATTTTGTAATAAGCCGGGACTACATGTTAAACTGCGGTTCTCAATGCACTAGCTCACTATCACGAGAAAAAAATCAGTCAATTAATTTCTAAGATCAGTTGAAATACCCATTGGAATTTTTTGCAAAGAGAAAAAACCTGTCCCTTCAATTGTTCCCTACTACGAAGTTGAGAATGGCTAAAAGAGGAACGTGAGGTTTCTACAGGATGTAGTTTTAGATAAACGTTTAACGCTTTGTACCAATTGCAATCTCCTGTTTAGTGGAGAATGCCGAAAATATACTTCCTGTACACGAATTTTTGACTAATGTTCTACACTTCGATGAAAGCCGAGAATGAAATTGCAGTAGTCGATGAGCACGATGTACAGTTAAAGCCGTAACAACTTACATTCTATAAAAAAGTAACATACTCAGTAATCTGAAAATTCAGAGCAGATTATGCATTCTAAAACAGTTGAAAGACAATGGGACCAAAAATAAACAAAACAAAACTTAATGCCGCGCTTTCAACTTAGGCGATCCTGAGGATGATTTCAGAGTTGAAGATAACGTAAAACCGATAAGCAAACGGGCAGGTTCGCGAAATGATATGTGAACCTTTTGTCGCTTCCCTCGTCAAGTGGTTAAGGCGCCGGCCTTGCTCGCCGACGTTTCTGGTTCGAGCCCCGGGTTGAGACACAGCGCATTCAATAACGTTGTTGGTGATCAGTGATTGTCATTGTAAATCGGATGACCGTTATTTACTACGTGACTTGGTATCCTACTTTGCTATTATGGCATAACAACTGAATAAATTTTTGATTTTTTTTGATTTGAACCTGTTAGATTATCAAGATTCTAAGATTATCAAGGACAGCACATTTATTCCAAACGTAATCTCGTTTTTTAGTTAGGAACGCTATTAGAGAAACGGACGATGTAAGCACTACTTTAGACAAATGTTTAACACTTTGTTGAAGGCCGGGTTAAAAAATTCAGGAGTCGATGCGCTCTGTGTCTTGAAAATTTCAAACCATAAGAAGAAACTATCCTTCAAAAAAATTAAGGTTAATTTAAAATCAACATGTTGTTTCTGCAAGCAAAAATATTGCCCAAAACGTCTGATAATGAAACATCACCTAGGTTCAACTCAACCCGGTTGACACCATAGTTTAACACAGTATGGCATGGTTATTGATGATGATTGATGTTTGTGTCAACACTGATTGTCTGATGTTTCATTATCAGACTTTTTGTGCAATCTTTTTGCTTGCAGAAAATTTATACGGGCTTTTTCTCTCATCTCAAACAGTACTAAATTTGTCTCCAAGTTCCACCCCCAGCTCGCAGCAATAGCCCGCCCGTACTCGTTGCTCCTGCTAACTGACCCATTGTAAACAGGTTCCAAACCCTCTTAATTAAATTAGACCCATGAAAACGGTTGCGGTTTCGACAGACCTCTGAACCACAACTGTGGGACACACTTGCGGACGAGCCAAACCTCCAAAGGGAGGGGAATTTTTCCGAAGAGGGGGAATTGGCAGAAATAGGTCTATTTTACCTACACCTTAGGGAACAAACTCTACTTTTTGAAACCGCCAAAGAGGGGGGAATTCCACTTTTCCCACCGGTAGGTCACTAACCACTTAAACTGTGGGCTATTTTAATTGCATTGGGGTCAGTAGCACTGGCGGACGAGCCAACCCTCCAAAGGGAGGGGAATCTTTCCAAAGAAGGGGGAATTGGAAGTTTATAAATCAGTTTCCCTACACCTTACGGAACAAATTAAACTTTTTGAAAACGCCAAAGAGGGGGGAATTCCCCTTTTCCCACCCCTTTTTGTCCGATAGCGGTAGGTCACTAACCACTTTAACCGTGGGCTATTTTTTATTGCATTGAGGTCAGTAGCACTGGCGAACGAGCTAACCCTCCAAAGGGAGGGGAATCTTTCCAAAGAAAGGGGAATTGGAAGTTTATAAGTCCGTTTACCTACACCTTAGGGAACAAATTCTCACTTTTTGAAAACGCCAAAGAGGGGGGAATTCCACTTTTCCCACCCCTTTTTGTCCGCCAGTGGTCAGTAGTTTAGCTTGGTCCGGTTTCATTGTTGCCTAAGCAGATATGTAAGTACTCAATGAACTAAGCGCAATGTCAGTATGTTTTCCAAAAGTCATATAAAAATGTCTTTAACAATTTTAATGCTCACCAAGCAGAATCATCTGAGTAACAAGTAATAAGACTATTCCTAAGAGGATAACTGGGACAGGTAACTCAAAAAGCATTCTAAAATGATCAAGAGACTGACAATGAAATTAAGAAAACATAATTGACATACTTAGACACTGAAGTTCCAATTTCGTGCCGAAAGAAATCCTGCATCCTCTACCACATACCCAGCCAGCTATGTACATATGTAGGTCGCATAAAACATAGTTTTCAGCGTAGGTTTACGCGTAGGCGAAGGCTTCTTTTAAGGCGTAGGCTCAGGTATTCGAGAAAAACCGTTAAAGATCCCAGAAAGTTTTCTGCATTCTCAAAAATAGGACACGTGTATACAAAAAGGGATCTACCCTACACCATGGACTATGGTGCGATATTCGGCGGATACGAAGATAAGGGGGGGGGGGGCTAAGGGATGAACCCAATATGAATGGGGGGGGGCGTCCCACTATCTCCCTAGGGTAGGGGCTAAGACCATTCAACCATAACAGATACAAACGGACAGACAAAATGCATCGAGTAAAATGGTCGTGTATGAATATGAATGTGTATTTACACACACAACTTGTTTGTAGTTGTACGTAAATATAGTAGAAAGATGGGAAACTTGAAGGTAGAGTAACATTATTCGGGATCAGGGTGCTTTCAGAGTTAAAAGGAGAATAACTAAAAGAAAGTGATAAAAATGACAGCAAAAAAAGGGAACCATAACAGATACTGTACAAAGGGACAGACAAAACGCATCGAGTAAAATGAAGAAGTAGTAGAAAGATTCCGCAAAACACGGTTGGAAGCCTGAAGGTCATTGAAAGTTGCTTTCAGAAATAAAAAGTTGCTGGAAGAACCCGGATGAACATGTAAGTTTTTGGAGTATTTATAAAGTGATAAGAAAAGTAAAAAAGGACAGGAAAAAATCCTGATCGATTATAAGAAATGAACCCAAATTGATTATAAGAAATGGTTAAAACTGCGAGAACCCATGGCATGGCCAGAACCAGATTCTCAAGTCCAGAACCGGATTCTCAAGTAAGAAATTTTCTGTGCCACGTTTTGAATTTTCTTATAACCAATTACGAGGCCTATAGAGGCCTATAGAATCAAATTCTTGGTCTGGAAAAGTCTTATTCAGCACGATATAATGGCCGGAAACCTATAATGTTAAAAAACCTCCCGATTTTATAACGAATTACAAGGCCTGTACACAACAAAGAACCGTTATAATGAACAAAATATCTTTTGATGAAAAAAATTATACCAGTAGACCTAAGACTTGTTCTGCAATGACACGGACCAAGACCAAGTCCCCAATAGTCATGCAGTACATGCATATCCAACGATCTACCGTATAACGTATCTTTTCTGTACCAGTCCGTTTCCTCTACATTAGTTGGCCATTAATGTTCATGGCCTGCTTAACTAATCTTCTGGTCACCGAAAATATACCATGGCAATGTCTTCGTGAGAATAAAGTTAATAGTGAACACGTTAACTTTTCCAACTCGAAAAACTGAGGCTGTTTTAGAACAAATTATTTAAGACAAATGAGTCAAGGAAGTGTTTACGATTGACAAACAACAAACTGAGGGACTTAATGATTGCTTAATTTAATGACTGACTGACTGACTGACTGACTGACTGACTGACTGACTATTCACTGACTTAATGATTTACTGAGACGCTGGTTGAGGACTGACTGCATACGATATTTGGTGACTGACCATTTGAAACAGACAAACAGACGTACAAAACGACAGACTGACAGAAAAACTGTCGGTGTAGTGTTTTGGAACGGCTGACTGACCGACTGAATGACTAACCGAACTACTGACTGATCGACTGACTACATATACAACTGGTGACTGACCACTTAAAATACAGTCACTGACTGACAGACAGAACACAATGACAGACTGACAGAAAGACAGTCGGTGTAGTGTTCTGGAACGATGCGCAGATAGGGCTGTACTGGTCAGAAACGGGGGCTAGAGTTTGGAACATGAATTTGTGGCTGTTTTAGAGCAACCATTGCGATAAACCAAAAATGAAACCAGAAAGTGTCTTTTTAGTACTATTAATTGATGTCAATGACTGACAAATTCGATAGAAAGATTTTCTCTCTAACTCACTAAATACTCACAAACATAGAATATGTAATTGAAATCGGCTACTTCAGTAATATCCATAAAAAACGGAATAGTCATGAAACTCGTTGACTCACTCACTCACTCACTCACTCACTCACTCACTCACTCACTCACTCACTCACTCACTCACTCACTCACTCACTTACTCACTCACTCACTCACTCCCTCACTCCCTCACTCACTCACTCACTCACTCACTCACTCACTCACTCACTCACTCACTCACTCACTCACTCACTCACTCACTCACTCACTCACTCACTCACTCACTCACTCACTCACTCACTCACTCACTCACTCACTCACTCACTCACTCACTCACTCACTCACTCACTCACTCACTCACTCACTCACTCACTCACTCACTCACCCATGCAGTTCGTCTTCAAAACGAAAAAAACTCATTAAATTCGTCTAACGGTTTCAAGCGAAACCGGAAAACCAGGAGTTGGGCGTCGTGGTGACCAAAGCGGAAATACGTTTTTGTCTCAAGACCAACTGACTGACTGACTGACTGACTGACTGACTGATTGATCGACTAACTGACTGACTGACTGACTGACGGAATAACTGAATGACTTACTGACTAACGGAGTGGTGACTGATCACTTGAAACAATATAAATGACTGACAGACCGCATAAAATTACAGAAAATCGAGTAGTGTTCTGCAACGCTGCACAGATAGAGCTGAACTGGTCCCGCAATGAAAGACAGACTGAATAGCCAACTGACTGATTGACCGACTGATTAAGTGACCGCCTGACTGACTGTCTAACTGTCTGGCTGACCGACTGACGGACGGACGGACTGACTGACTGACTGACTGACTGACTGAGTGACTGTCTGACTGACTGACTGACTGACTGACTGAATGCCTAACCGTCTGGCTGACAACCTGACTTACCGATTGACTGACTGACTGAGTGACTCCCTGACTGACTGACTGTCTAAACGCTAACATATTTTCATTATACTGGCACAATTAAGACATGAAATAGATACATACATACATACATACTGAACACATAAATGGTACACATTGATTCCGATTGTACTGACTGACTGAATGACTGCCTGCCTAACGCAAACATCAGATTTGTATTGTTAAAACAAACATGAAACGTTTATACAGTTATCAGATTCAGTTTGGCTTGAAACGTAATACACGTATGTACATATACATACAGCTCATGATTGATTATGGAAAAAATTTGAATCGGGTTTGGGTATGATCCGTAAAATTTTTCCTTCAGTGTCAGTTGCATACGAGATTTTAAAATCTGAAAATGCCTCAAAATTATGCAAATATTTTAATTCTGTAGTGCTTCAATCTTCAGTGAAATAACCCTGTAATACTGAATTTTCATGCATGTTTTCGAATTAGTTACATGTCTTTCTCCTCGGAGTCTTTTGCGCAGCCAACTTCCCTAGTAAGATTATTCACCTTCAACAATTTTCGAGAGTATTGCATAACGAAACACGAGCAGTATATGTACAGTACATGGAATAGAAAATGAATCATATCTCGGCCATACAACAACAAGGTGCCAAATTTTACCCGTTCCTTTTCTTAGATTCGTTACCGATGAAATCCCTAGAGTGCGAACAGTGGTTTCCTATTTGTTGTTTTCGTTTTCACCGGTTACAACACAACAACAGCAACAACAACAACAACAACAACAACAACAACAACAACAACAACAACAACAACAACAACAACAACAACAACAACAACAACAACAACAACAACAACAACAACAACAAAAACAGCAACAGTGCTAGTTTTTTGGACATCCTTCCGGTGGTGACAGATAATTCAGCACAAAAGAACGACTGATTGTCCGGCTTATACAGCATTCTCAAATGTTTACGAGACTGAATTTGAATTCGCGCCTTTTTACATTTTGACTTGTAAAACCATTCATCGCATGATATCTGCCGTTATAATAGGTATAGCCTATCCAGGGTTTCTTGTCAACCAAAAACTTTTCAGCGCGCAGTTTGAATTCAAATCTGTTTTGGCGCGTTTTTAAATTTCCGAGAAACCAATCGTTTTTTTCTGATGGCACATGCAAAACGTACTAACGGGGCGCAATAATCATTGCAAACGTAATAAAGAGCTGCCTGGGATTCAAGTGAAAAAATGTAATGTTAACTACTCCAACTTGTGAATCGTTAGCTGCATCAAATGTAAGAGAAGGTGGTGCACAATAGTCGGCTGTCCGACTCATTTCAATCAACATCTGTATGCTATAACATGCAATCATCATGTTCAGTGGGTGTTACACAGGGTTGGATACGTTAACGTGTAATTATTTCAATTGAATCTCCAGAAGCTCTTTAAGGGTGCTTTCCGAGTAAAAAAGAAAGTAAAAAATAAAGTAAAACAGAAAGTAAAGATGTCATTAATCTGTAGAACGTTTGAGTGAAAACATTTCTTCGATGAAATGTTTTACAGTTTAATGACCATTTTACTTTCCGTTTTACATTCCTTTTTACTTTCCTTTTTACTCTGAAAGCACCGTAAATGTATTATTATCAGGTGTACATAGTTTGGTCAGGGTGTCTAGTCAGCAATAATTTTCTGGCACAACTCGTTAAAACCGTATCGAAAATTTGGAAAAACTTTAACCAATTTCTATTGAATGAGGAAGTTGAAGAAAAATTGTTAAGACTTTATCACGAAAACGGATTTGCGTGACTTCAATCAAACGAATGCTTTGATGGAAAAAATGTTTTGCTTGTAGAACCATCATGAGGAGAAAACAGAAAAAAAACTTTTGTTTCACACGGAATAGTGAAAAAACTTTCAATAGAAATCATTCTTAGTGTAATCGAAATATAAAACAAACTAATATTCATGAGAAATAACAATGAAGAGCAATAAATTATGAAACTAAAGCCCCGAAATAACATAGAAATTTTGAATTTTAATGGATTGCGAAATGCCATGCTTTCAAACGGCTTGGCCCAGAACCCATTTACATACCAAGTAATAAAATTTAGACCGTCAATTAAACATTGGCGCATCCAGCAGACTAATTTTATTTATGTCCTATTTACTACAATAAATCAGCCGATTTTATCATCATTAGCTATATTTCTGTGTTTATTGAGTTTAGTTGCGGATGGGTTCCAAAAGATTTTATTATTCTGACTGACTGACTGACTGACTGACTTTCATTAACCGGTTCAATAGTGGTACCTTCGAGTATGGAACTTTTTATTCAATTTGGTTAGGTACCTGATCCATTGACAGAGTAACAGACAAGCAGACAGACAGACAGACTGACAAACTGACTGACTGACTGGCTCACTGACTGACTGACTGACTGACTGACTGACTGACTGACTGACTGACTGACTGACTGACTGACTGACTGACTGACTGACTGACTGACTGACTGACTGACTGACTGACTGACTGGCTGACTCACTGACTGACGGACTGACTGACTGACTGACTGACTGGCTGACTGACTGACTGACTGACTGACTGACTGACTGACTGACTAGCTGACTGATAGACTGACTGACTTGTTGACTGCTGCCACCTGCCTACTTGGCTATGTAACTGACTGACTGACTGAATGGCCTACTGACTGATTGACTGACAATCAGCAATAAAATCATTCATTTTCAGCATCGTTAACTGGTTTGCAATAAGGTTTTAGTGGCCTCTGCATTATTGAAAATGAAATTTTGTTGTTATTGATGATTTCAGTACTGTTACACCCGTAGCACAGAAACTTTTTTGAATATCTAATTCATGAATTCAATATTCATAAAAGTTTGATCGACCCCAAACAGTTGTACACTCAATCGATTTTCACGAAGTTAACTTCATCTTAATTGTGGTGATAAAAGCAATGGACAACTCAAGTATTTATCAAATCGGTTACATATAAAATTAGCAAACCCTTATTCAACGTTATTCGTATTCATATTCTGAATTACAGAAGTCATGATTTCATGGATATACTTGTATTAAAGGTTTTCTGTGCGCTAAATACAGTAATTTTGTCGCAAAAGAGTGGAAAACTAATTGTCAAGAAAAAATTTATAGTGTTCAATCAAAAAAATTATAGCAGTCAATCTAAATTTCAATCAAAGTAGTGAAAACCGTTTTTCATTAACAAGGTGTCCCCACGAGCACAACCATACAGTCAAATAAGTAACTTTCTTAATCATGGTTTCTCGAATATGATGACACGTAACCTAATGTTCCAGCTTTGGAATGGCTGCGAGTGTTTGAACACGAATAACAAAGTTGGAAATTTATTCATGAATGAATAAGATAATCAGAATTATATACCGAAATAAAAAAATTATTAGGGTTTAGATTTTCTAGGAAGGAAAAATTTTCCCTTAATTTCACTCCGTCGTTAAGACACCTTCTCTGCGGTCAGGTTGAAATTTTAACTGAGTGCTAAAACTTTACGTAACAAGCTCAAATGGGGATCAAACTATATTCGTGATTTCTTGAATATCGCAGGTACTCAGATCTTGATTAACGATGAATAAGGTTTAATTTCCTTCAACCGAATCAAATGTTTATAAAATTTACGCTGATATATGAATTGAGGCAGGGAGGTCACTGTGATATATAACTTAAGGCAACTTGTTTGGGATCAGTCAGGAAAAAACACAGATTTCAAATCATGAATAATTTATATTATACATAATTCATGAAAAAGATATTCGTAAAGCTTCTGTGCTACGGGTGTTAGCCTAATGAGTGAATGATTGACTGACCGACTGACTATGAAACCAAATGATTTCATCATCATGATGATTTTCAGGTGTTTTGGCACAGGTTGGATCCCTTTTAGTGATTTCAGTCAATCAAAAAAATTATATAATATTCATAACTCTGAGGAAAATATGGATTGCTTCATTATGATTGGCTTAATTTCAGCTCAGAAAAACATTGTACTGTATGACCTGAGTCAGGATTCAGGAATATTGTCATAAAAAAGTATTTTCATGACTGAACAAAAAGCGAACTTTAAACAATATTCAGGTTCTTGCGATGAATTTCTGGAACACCAATGTAACTTTATTATGCACTGGTCTGTTAACTAAAATTATTATGTAATAACTAACTGAGCGGTTGACTGACTTACTGACTGTCTGACTGACTGACTGACTGACTGACTGACTGACTGACTGCTGATTGTCTGATTGATTGACCGATTGATTGACCGATTGATTGACTGATTGATTGTCTGACTGACTGACTGACTAGTGAAAATACCCCGTATAGCCTATCCAGGGTTTCATGTTACGCATAAATGTTTTCGCGCGTGCCAATTGAATTGAAAACTTCACCTTCGCAACCGTTAAAATTTTGGGAAATTTTCATTTTTTCAAAATACATTTTTTTCGCCCAACTTACAGTATTGCATATGTGAGTAACAGGCCAATAAAAATAATTTCAACAACAAGATTTAACGTGAATTAGCTGTTCCATAAATACACAACTCAAAAATAACATAATTGGGATAACACATCTGGATTTCTAAAAACCCAAACCAAACACACGTTTGTACTTTTCGAAAGTTCGTGGTCTGAGTGTTTTTATAGAACTCAGTACGAGTGAAATAGAATATGGGTGAGAAAATTTTGGGCTACTTCTGAATTTTCTGAAAACTCAACCCTTTTAAGAAGCATGTCTATTTTCGGAAACTTAAGGGCTATTTATAAATTTCGGTAAATCATGTCTAAATTCAGAAAACTTAAGGCTAGTTCTACATGTCCAAAAACTTAACCCTTAAAACACACGTTTCTAATTTCCGAAAGTGCGTGGTCTGGGTCTTTTTATAGAATTGAGTATGAGTGAAATAGAATATGGGTGAGAAAATTTAGGGACTACCATCCAATGGCGGACGAGTCAATCCTCCAAAGGGAGAGAAATGTCTTCAAACAGGGGAACTTAGGAGTTTTCAGGCCCTTATACCTAAACTTTGAAGAATGCATTCTACTTTTTGAAATCGCCAAAGAGGGGGGAATTTCCCTTTGCCCTCAATTTCTCGTCCGCTAGTTCTACCATCGGATGGTATATATAGTACATATACGGTATGATGGCACACGGGTTCAGGTACTAGCGGATGAGAAGGGGTGGGAAAAGGGGAATTCCCCCCTCTTTGGTAATTTTTTTAAAGTGCAGTTTGGTCCCTAAGGTGTAGATAAAATGAACGGAAAACTGCCGATTCCCCCCACTTTGATGAAATTCCCCTTCCTTTGGAGCTTTGGCTCGTCCGCCAGTTGTACACAGGTACAGGTAAGTACAAATGGGCGCGTTGTTTACCGACTTTATGGTGTGTCTGTACCGCGGGCATGTTGTATTATAGCACTCACAAATGTTTATAAGCTCGAATTTGAATGCGCGCCCATTCTGGATGCTGTCAGCATATTTGTAAACTGTACCAGTTTTTTGTCAGAATTCGTGCGACCCAACGACAGCTTATCATTTGATTGTGTGTACGGCTTCGACTTAGCTCCGAACACAGACTGTACGTTAGTAAAGGAGATAGCATAGCTTAGTCTCTTCATGAATCCAAAACAAAATAGCATAGCTTAGCATCTTCATGAATCCAAAATAAGAAAGTAAGATTTGGGATTTTGACAAAAAACCGGTACAGTTTCCAAATATTTGATACCAAGCTATAGTTTGGTCAGAGTTTCTTGTGATCAAACATTTAATTTTTCGGCCAGTGGCGCCCGTACGCGACGAATGCAGGCAGCGCAAGTTTCGTAATTTAAGCAAACGTTATATGGAAATAACATGTATTCTTGAATTTTCGAAAGCCCGCCTAAAACAGATTCGAATTCAAACTGCGCGCCAAAAAGTGTTTGACTAACAAGAAACCTTAGATAGGCTATATGAACATAAGAAACAATTAGGAGTCTGTATTCAAATGCGCGCCATCTGGAATGCGTTTTGTGGAACTTAACAAGATACATACCAGAGAAGTAGGCGAGCTGCAAAACCCAAAATTATTTTGGGTTGAATGAGATATGAAGAATGAAGGTGAGTGACTGACGGGCATACTATCTGACTTTTTTTACTGGAATGACTGAATAACTCACTCACTCACCTCACTCACTCACTCACTCACTCACTCATTCACTCACTCACTCACTCACTCACTCACTCACTCACTCACTCACTCCACTCACTCACTCACTCACTCACTCACTCACTCACTCACTCACTCACTCACTCACTCACTCACTCACTCACTCACTCACTCACTCACTCACTCACTCACTCACTAACTCACTAACTCACTCACTCACTCACTCACTCACTCACTCACTCACTCACTCACTCACTCACTCACTCACTCACTCACTCACTCACTCACTCACTCACTCACTCACTCACTCACTCACTCACTCACTCACTGACGATCACAAAGAGTCAACAAAGCCAGGTTTACTCAACCAGATAAAGGCACAAAAAGCCGGATGTCCGTCATGAAATACGAGATTCTGATGGCTGAGTAAAGTTCATAATGGAAAAGTCACCTTTATTGAAAACTGGTTTGAAAACTGGTTTTACATTTTTTTTTCTCTTTGGGGGAGAGGGCTGGTGGAGAAAGGGGAGGGTAAAGTTTACATAGTTTAACGGGATTTTCCGTCCACACATGGGAAACAAAAGGGTGGGGTCCATGAAACATGGTGTGGACTAGCCAGTAACACTTTAATTATGGCGGATATCAGTCGTAAATTACGAATTCCATTGGTTGGAGGGAGTTGATGAAAGATTAACAGAAGAACATACGCTCAGATGGTACACCAGTAAGTACATACATACAGTATGTGAAGTCGTTAGATGAGGTTGATACATTTTAATTTATTTCATTGAAAACTTGCTACCGCATCAAATGTCGCTGTTTGCAGGCTTCAGTTGCTGGTTTCCTATCGTGAAACAAATTTTAGAAAAGCTGTGATAATCTTGGTAATTTAAATGGCTCAAGTCACAATGACATCGGTTGTATTTATCTTATTCGCTTCGTTAAAACTTTTTAATTATCGCTGATCAAGTGATAAAGGTGCTAGACTCTGAAACCGCCCGGCCGCACACGGATTTGAACCCGGGACCGTCACCAAAAAGCCTTATGGCAGTCAAACGAAAGTGTGACCTACTGGCTGATAGTCGTTAAATAATATGCCTTGAACCTCCGAAGGAGCAACTTGGAACATGATTCCATGATATGCCTATGGCAAGCATCCTTCGTGATTGGGACCCGGCGAAGTCTTGATCCGAATAGAAACAGCCCCAACAAATAAAATAACTTGGTGTGAGTGTCGAAGTTTTTACACAAAGCAAAATCGGGTTTAACTCGATAAGTCGACTATACACACATAGAATACAAAGTCTACTATATAAACCAAGGTCTATCTCTATGTATATCGTCTATATCCCTGTATATATACGCAACTGTACAGAGCTGGACGCAGCAAACTTTAGAGTTTGGCCCACAAACAACACTCAATGGATACCATAGACCTCCCCTATGTACGCCCCCCCCCC
Organism: Daptonema setosum; assembly: GCA_964036265.1. Classification (NCBI taxonomy): domain Eukaryota; kingdom Metazoa; phylum Nematoda; class Chromadorea; order Monhysterida; family Xyalidae; genus Daptonema; species Daptonema setosum. The sequence goes on along the minus strand of OZ038448.1, from coordinate 24,730,541 downwards.
CCCTACTCCTCAATCGCACCCCCCCCCCCCCCCCCCCCCCCGCGGATGACCCAATAAAGGGCGAGAAAGTTTGGAAAAGTGGAATTCCCCCCCTCTTTGGTGTTCTCACAATATAGAATTTGTCCCATAAGGTGTACGTAAAATAGCCTAAAAGCTGCCAATCCCCAAATCTTTAACGAAATTCCCCTCCCTTTGGGGATTTAGCCCGTCCGCCAGTGGATAGACCCAATAAAGGAAGAGAAGGGTTGGGAAAAGTGGAATTCCCCCCTCTTCGGTGTTTTCAAAATATTGAGTTTGTTCCTTAAGGTGTAGGTAAAATAGCCTAAAAACTGCCAATTCCCCCTCTTTGACAAAATTCCCCGTCCTTTGGGGGGTTAGCTCGTCCGCCAGAGTTAGCTCGTACCGAATAAAGGACTCGATTGGGGGGGGGGGAAAGACCAATGAAAACCCTACGCACTTTTCGACGAGTTTTCCCCGAATTGAACTCGTTTCTTATGGTTCATGTAAAGTAATGTCAACAATGGTAGATTTCCATTCTTTAGAAAGTTTTCCCCACCTTTGAGGGTTTTCCCCAACAATTGGGAGACTCGTCCAATACGAGGTGGAGCTGAGGGGACGGGGGGGGGGGGCAGTTCAAAATGATCGAATCCTAATCCTCCAACTCTCCCTCAGTCATCCCGCACTCTGTTAACTCGTTTCGGCCTCCCTTCTCCCCGCAACACAAAACCACTGTCGGAAAAGCGAATCCACCAAGCGAATCCTCCAGAGGGGGAGAATCGGCAGAAAAGAGGCCATTTTTCCTACACCTTAAGGAAAAAAACTCTACTTGTTGAAACCGCCGAAGAGGGGGCAATTCCTTTTTCTCTCCACTTCTCCCCGCAACACAGAACTTTAGGCTGGCGAATTAAAAAAATTAACAACAAAAGAGGTGTTCCTCATCGCGATGGGAACCACGAAGACTAGCAGGATTTTTCTATTACACCAAGAAATAAAAATTTATTTCATTCAATAATATGTATTGTATAAAATCACTAGAGGTCAAGAAGGGGAGGGAAAAGTAGAATTCACCCTCTTTGGTGGTTTAAAAAAGGGTTTTGTTCCTCATGGTGTAGGTAAAATGGTACAATGACTGTCGATTCAACCCTCTTTGACAAAGTTCCCCTCTTTTGAATGGTTGACTCGTCCGCCAGTGTATGAAACCTACCTATGTGTTTTGGAGGGTTCCGAGTTTAGAAGAGGAGGGGCTTGACGGCTTTTTTCGATTTCAGTTCATCGGGTCGGCGCGGCGCGACACTTCCGTGGATACCCGTGGGAGAACCATGTTCGATGTGGGCCACGAGCTAAAACAGAGGAATATTTTGGAAAAATATTTTTTTTGTGGAAAGGATGTTTTTTACTGCGCTTCGCGCCAAAACAAGATTGGAATCCAAACTACGCGCCGAAAATGTTCTTGATTTCGACGGATTTTTTCGGGTTCAGTTCATCGGGTCGGCCGGCCGCGCGCGACAGTCCCGCGGACAGCCGTGGGAGATCCATGTTCGATGTGGGCCACGAGCCAGGACAGTAGTACAGTTTGAGAAAATATCAGGTGAAAACTGTGAAAACACAGAAGCATGCACTTTAAGGATTTTGAGATAAAAAGGGATTAATTAGTGAAGAAACATGTATTCTCTAAATCTTGATTGATCATCAGAAGACTACGTTTGGGCGAAAATTGCAGGGTTTATAATTGTTATATAAAACTGGATCTGATTTTTGGATATATGGGGGAAATGTGGGATATAAAAAAGATTACAAACATCGATTATCCGTTGCTCGCTTACAACGCATTTTGACGGGAAATATGATCGTTCATAATTACCCATGAAATATGGATTACGTGCTAAATTGAGAAATATGATATTATCTGACGATCCGTAAAGTATGTATTGTAATGAGGTGACTGAACGTTCACGTTGTCTGCAATTAATATCGTGGAAAAGTCGCTAGAATAACAGTTCGCTCTCCAAATAAGCCTTATTTCAAGCCTTATCCTTATCAAATAAGCCCTATTTCCTTTTTATTGTCATTTATCTTAAAATACCGAGGAAATGGTGCGCATTCCGATTCAGTGTTTCCAGTCAGTTAATTAATTTCGTATCTGCCGATACTATTAATTAATACTATTTTATTTTATATTTAATTAATTAATACTATTTTCTCTAATTAATCATACTGTAGTTTTGGCAAGAAAAACATTGGCAACTGACGATGGAACAACTCTACATATTTGTAAAGATGTGACGAAGTAAGGCATCTAATGAAGATTTTCAAATATTCTGCTAAGTCTTGACTACAGTAATATATCGAGCCAGACCGCATATTTGGAAACTGCACCCACTTTTTGTCAAAATCCCAAATTCGACTTTTTCATTTTGGATTCACGGAAAGGCTAAACTAGGCTATCTCCTTCACTTACGTACAGTTTTCGCTCGGAACTAAGCCTAAGCCGTACAAACAATCAAATGGTTATAAGCTGTCGTTGGGTTACACGAATTCTGACAAAAAGTGGGTGCAGTTTACAAATATGCAGCCAGACCAGCTTATACAAAACAACGATATGAATTCATTTTACTCAACTCTCTAATTTTGACTCTCATTTACGGACGAGTCAAACCTCCAAGGGAGGGGAACCTCCCCAAAGAGGGGGGAATTGGTAGACATTAAACCATTTAACCTATACCTAAGGTGTAGGTACTCTTTACACCATTTAAACTTCACTTTTTGAAACTTCCAAAGAGGGGGAATTCCACTTTTCCCTCCCCTGCTGTATAACGTTGTTCAACCGGCCATAAATACTGAACGAACTGCAATCTACACTCTCAAGTACACCATTGCCATATCCGGTCTATACCATCTTGGCATACGGCCGAACTGTTTTTTCTTCTTAACCGATAGTCAGACAATTTTTCATATTCAAAAACTTTTCCGCAAACTTTGAATGAAACTTTTTAGAACTTTTCAACGGTTGATTGATATTATAGAAAATGATGTTAGCTAAATCGATCTACCTCGTTTGTTCTTACAAAAAATGATCTTACATTAAGTGAGCCCAAATTATTTGATCTTAAGAGTCGATGCCAGAGCACCCGTCCGGGCAGTTTTCCTCAGATTTTTCGAAATCGTTAATTTCGCTGGTATTAACGCTATATATGCAGAAAAATGTGGCGATTCTGAAAATATTCTTTGTTTTCAAATTTGATCGACAGAATTCATAGGAAACTCCTTTTCCTGACCACAGGTCAAATGGTTTTGGAAAAAATCGACTTTTTCATGAATTTATCAATTTCTCTATATGTGAGCTTCAGAGGCTCATAATATTTCAGATGTATATTTTCCAGGTCATTATCGATTTGTGTTTACAATTTCAGTTTGAAAAACAAATTTTTCGTTTGTCAATTTCTTCTCTAAACATGGGACCTTTTACAAGGCGACGAGATTCTCAATCGTTTCCAAGAGCCTAGAAATTTGTGCGCGTAAATCTAAAAGCTCCTATCGGCATAAATTAGTAGTCTTTTATATGGAGAATCTTTTGAAATTAACCATTTCATAGCAATTTCCTATATCTTTCATAATACCTCGAAGAAGATTCAAATATGCGTGCCAAGCTTTCGCTGGAACACGCGCTTTCTACGTGATTTTCAGCCGACGGTGTTTTGAACATCGTTATGTCATTTAACGTTGGAGTTTTTGGTAAAAAATATGGCAAGACTTCGTGCTACGCATCAGGATTATAATTTTCCCCATATACTAACGATTCAGCGAAAAAAATAGTCCGAAACCGTCGTATGGGTATCGAACCCGAAACCTGGCGCGTGCAAAACCAAAGTGCTAACCACTATGCTAAACAGGCGATGAGTAGTCATGCGCCTTTCACGATTATTACGCATTTGGCTGCTTGTTGACGTTCCATGTGTGTTAGTCTTGGAACTCCCATGAAGGTGCTAAACCACAAGTTTCTTCAACTTCTTTGACGAACTATGAGAGATACAGGAAATTGCTATAAAATGGTTAATTTCAAAAGATTCTCCATATAAAAGACTACTAATTTATGCCGATAGGAGCTTTTAGATTTACGCGCACAAATTTCTAGGCGCTTGGAAACGATTGAGAATTTCATCGCCTTGTAAAAGGTCCCATGTTTAGAGAAGAAATTGACAAACGAAAAGTTTGTTTTTCAAACTGAAATTGTAAACACAAATCGATAATGACCTGGAAAATATATATCTGAAATATTATGAGCCTCTGAAGCTCACATATAAAGAAATTGATACATTCATGAAAAAGTCGATTTTTTCCAAAACCGTTTGACCTGTGGTCAGAAAAAAGAGTTTCCTATGAATTCTATCGATCAAATTTGAAAACAAAGAATATTTTCAGAATCGCCACATTTTTCTGCATATATAGCGTTAATAACAGCGAAATTAATGATTTCGAAAAATCTGAGGAAAACGGCCCGGACGGGTGCTTTTCTCTGGCATCAACTCTTAAGTAACGTAACGGAAGATATCACATAACGGGGAAAATCACTTTCTGCAACTTTCAACAAACAATTTCAAATTTCGTAGAATCAAGTAACTAACGTTGTTCATCTGGCCATAAATACTGCCCTCACTCGAGTTTACCATTGGCATATCCGATGAATACCATTTCCCTGGCACAAGGCCAAACTGTTTTTATACCAATGGTCAGGCAGCTTTTCAAAGTTGGGAGCCATCTTTAAGGGTTCGTCGAGTGGTGCCGCCGCGCGCTCGTCAAGTGTTGTTGTTGTTGTTGTTGTTGTTGTTGTTGTTGTTGTTGTTGTTGTTGTTGTTGTTGTTGTTGTTGTTGTTGTTGTTGTTGTTGTTGTTGTTGTTGTTGTTGTTGTTGTTGTTGTTGTTGTTGTTGTTGTTGTTGTTGTTGTTGTTGTTGTTGTTGTTGTTGTTGTTGTTGTTGTTGTTGTTGTTGTTGTTGTTGTTGTTGTTGTTGTTGTTGTTGTTGTTGTTGTTGTTGTTGTTGTTGTTGTTGTTGTTGTTGTTGTTGTTGTTGTTGATGTTGTTGTTGTTGTTGTCGTTGTTATCGTTGTTGTTGTTGTTGTTGTTGTTGTTGTTGTTGTTGTTGTTGTTGTTGTTGTTGTTGTTGTTGTTGTTGTTGTTGTTGTAGTTGTTGTTGTTGTTGTAGTTGTTGTTGTTGTTTTTGTTACTGCGGTATGATAAAAGAGGAAACATGGAGAAGAAGTTCAACATGTGAATTAGATTTTCTAACTTACAAAAAGTCGTCGTGAAAGAAAACTCTAACCATTGACACTAGTGGACGAGCTATGTATGTAATCCTCCAAAGGGAGGGACTTTCTTCAAATTGGCAGTTTTCAAATCATTTTACATCCACCTTAGGGAACAAATACTACTTTTTGAAAACGCCAAAGAAGGGCGAATTCCACTTTTCTCACCCCTTATTGTCCGGTAGTGACCGTTGAGGCCCTACACAACTTACTGTAGCTGGCCTTTGGTCAATCAGAAAGGAAACGGCACTATACAAAAGAAGGAAAAAAGAGAAAAAAAAGTTAATTTGATATCAAACCGTTGATCCACCCGTCCATCCTGTTCCTAAAGTCTGGTCACAGTTTCTCGTTACTTCAGAATTTTTACCGTAAACCATTTGGCGTGCATAAAAATTCGGAGCGCGTTCAAACGTATTCAAAATTCTCAGCTGTTGTTGTTGTTGTTGTTGTTGTTGTTGTTGTCGTTGTTGTTGTTGTTGTTGTTGTTGTCGTTGTTGTCGTTGTTGTTGTTGTTGTTGTTGTTGTTGTTGTTGTTGTTGTTGTTGTTGTTGTTGTTGTTGTTGTTGTTGTTGTTGTTGTTGTTGTTGTTGTTGTTGTTGTTGTTGTTGTTGTTGTTGTTGTTGTTGTTGTTGTTGTTGTTGTTGTTGTTGTTGTTGTTGCGGTGTAATAAAGAAGGAAACATACATAGAAGAAGTATGCGTAGAAGAGCGCGTTCAAACGTATTCAAAATTCTCGGCTGTTCACATTTGTATGACATATTATTTTAAACATGCCCAAAATGAGTTTAATATAAGGTTTTCAGGAGAATAATTAGTAACAAGACACCCTGATCAAGCTATAGAAGAATGTAGTTCACCATATTAGACCTATAAAACCAGAACAACCAGTTATTTTGATTAAAAAAACTCCGGTTACTTATTGATGTGACTGAGCCCAAATGGGTAATCGGGCGTAAAATATGAGAGCTAAAAATCAAATGACAGTTTCAAGAATCTAGTGAGCATTGAGCAAAATAATACTTTGCATGCATATAGGCCTCATAAAAGGATATAAAGTTTAAGAAATGATTCAAAACTGTGACAATCCATGAAACTGAGAACCAAGTTCTGGCATGGCAAAATAGTCTCTTTAATACAGTAAATTAAGTTTGTTACTGTAATTACAGTAAGTCAATCCCACGCAGATTAGAGCGTCATCCATATAAATCATGGGTCCAAATCAAAGCCAAACTCTAGCTACAAAATTGAAATAAAATTTTATGAAACACAAAATTAAAATTTATGTCAATTCGTAAGTGCACAGGCGGACAAGCAAACCCTGTACAAGATTCGGTTAATTTTGTGAAAGGAATTGGCTATTTTGAGACCATTTTACCTACACCTTAAAGAACAAAGTGTCAAAGAACAGCCAAATAGGGAGAATTCCACCTTTCCCTCCCATTCTCGTTCTCGCCCGCTAGTGCAATAATTCCATATTGCGGTAATCATTAGAAACTTAGAAAAGGCATCCTTATTAATTTTGAGAATACCGAATGAAAGATGTTAATAAATCATAAAAATTGCAAACAGGAGGAATGAGTTATAACGAAATACATGGAATCTTACGGTAAATTTATACGCCCTATAATTATCAAAGCGCTATAATTCACGGGTAGCATACAATATTGCGGTAGTCAAACGCTGAATTAGACCCAAATGAAACAATAATAAATCACATAAAATCGTTTAACTCAAGTACGAATTCATAACGAAATACATAAACAAATTATGAAAAATGTATATGACCTGTAATTATCAAACAGCCACAATTCAAGCTCGTATACAATATTGCGGTAATCAAACGCTGAATTAGCAGCCCATCAATATTAATACTGACTACTGAGTGCGCTTTTTGACAAAAGAAAATGCTTTTCAATAATTTTTTTAACAACGAAACACAAAGATAAATTTGCGATAAATTTATACGTCCTATAAATATCAAACCGCTATAATCTACCGCTATAATTACCGCATACAATATTGAGGTAATCAAACGCTGAATTTGGAACCTCATCAATATTAATCCGAGATCCACATCAACAAAGGCAAACTCTAGCTACCTTTTATTAAGAAATCTTACCAAAGTTAATGCCAATTTTTATTGTTATATTTTACACGCGTAAATATTGCGGAATTTATCAAATGCAAACAAAAATAATTACGTCAGTTTATACGTGCTATAAATTCACACGTTAAATATTTATAATATTGCGGTAATCATACGCTGAGTTAGCAGCTCCCACCAAAATCAAGCTACAATAATAAAAAAGCTTTAATCTCTACTATTTTCATTAATTTATGTGTGAATATTCCAAATGCTGCATTGGAGCCTCATCCATATTTATTCCCAGTAAGAATACTGAACAGAACATAATCATGGAAATCCAATTGACCATATAAAAACATTGAGATGAAAAATAGAAAAACTAAATTTGCGTCAAATTACTATCATTTTATTATTGTCAAAGTGCTATAATTCACGAGTATTGTATCATGCAATATCAGTATTGCGGTAATCATACGCTGAATTAAGAGTCCCATCCATATTAATACATTATACTCCCGAATACATTATGTGCGTGCCACTATTATACTTGTCGAAAATGTACTGTGCTGTGCTGTTCACCAATAATCAAAAACTTTTAAATACTTAAATTAATTGAAAATTTTGTGGATCGGAAAAAAAGATTGATGAACAAAATCAGTTAGGCAAACGTCACTTAATGAATGGAGATCCTAGTAAGACATAGCCAGGGTTACTGAATCCTCAAAAAAACTGGCGCGCAATTTGAATCCAAAAAAACTTTCGGCGCGCGTTCAAATTGTGGGGAATGTTTTTTCTTAAATGAAATTGGAACAACAGAATAGCATTGCGTTCATTTCACTGAATATTAGGTACGGAATCCATAAAAAATATTTTTTTGGATAACCAGAAGCCTTCAAAAAGTTATCAGAACGTCCCTTGCAGAAATATACGGTAAAAATAAAAATACAGTAAATGAAATTTTAAAACACCTAAATATCTGTGAACATGCCCTGCTGTAAATAATCATGGTCATGGATATAAATCGGGATTGTCCATTGTTGACACCATGATCAGAAAAATGGATGGCCCATGCCGTTTAATCAATTGTGGTATACGTTTAAATGGGAAATACTGGAATTGGAATTTAACTGGAACTGGTATATTGGAACTGAAATTGATGTTTTTGGGTATAGAACTGTTATATAGTTCCAGTATATGTTTTTCGCTTGGCGGGAGACTGAACATAAAAGGTAAAGTTATTGAATGAATGTTGTTTAAAAATGAATTCGCTATAGCTTATCACCTATCAATGAACATCCAACCCGCAATTCATATTGGGCAACTGAAAATTTCAAAAATGGAGATTATTAAAATTACTTGGAATTTGGTGCATAACTTTTCTGAGATGTTTCACATGTGCACAGGGACAATGCAAAACAACACGCAGCGACACTTAATTGTGAAGGGACGTAATCAACGGACAACAGACCCGTAATTCATACTGGCGCTGAAACTGACTAGGAACTAAGATTATAATAATAGCAATAATAGTCCTGTAAAACCGCTGTGATTTTTTTCCATAATGTTTCACATGTGCGCAGGGACAATGCAAAGCAACACGCAGTAACTATGAATTAGCCATAGTACATACAGGGTGTCCCACGTAACTTGCAATATTCTGCGAGGCCGCCAAAATTTTTGAGGTTGAGCTACTTGAAAAATTAAAAAAGCAAATGAAAGCCCAATTTATAAAGTTTTTTTCGCCGCATACCAGAAGTTTATAGCTGTGACGCAGATCGAGATATTTCCATTTCCCCAAAAGTAGTCATTTTCAGTTCTGAAACCTCAGTGGGCTCGGTGATCAAAAGTACCGGTTGAAACCTATTTGAATGGCTTTATTTTGTCAAGAAGATTGAAATCTAATCATTACCCGTGTAATTAAAAGCAAAAAAATTTGTTTTCTGATTTAAAATACGGTCTTGGGAATAAATCGGTAATGTGTCTTGTTCGTGATTTTTTTTTGTCTTTTGGTGACTTCTGCGGGGTTTCGATCGATTATCCAAATATGTTCATCATGATTTAAAAAAATGCATTTATTAATAATGATCACATAAACTTATTTTCAGACTTATATTAACTTTTCAATGAAATACTGTGTTTCTAGAACAATTTTTAAAGCCCCCGATGGGACATCAAAAACTCTAAATGACTACTTCTGGAAAAGTAGCCATAACTCGAGAAATGTTTGTTCAATAAACCTCTGGTAGGTGGCAAACAAAACTTTACAAACTGGGCTATCATTTGCTTTTTTAATTTTCAGAATAGCTCCACCACAAATTTTTTTGTGGGCTCGCAGAATATTGCAAGTTACGTGGGACACCCTATACATACATAGCTTACAGTATCACCTATCAATGCCCATCAGACACTCAATGCATACTGGCGCTAAAACTTAATTGGATTATTGCATTGTAGTAAGTATAGAGTGACAATGGCTTTCAATGCGATTTAGTTACGCCAATCGGTTATAGCTCAATTGATTAGGTTACCATGATGCACTGGCGGACGAGCTAATCCTCCAAAGGGAGGGGAATTTTCCCAAAGAGGGGGAATTGGCAAAATTCAGGTCAATTTACCTACACCTTAGGGAACAAACTCAACTTTTAGAAACTGCCAAAGAGGGGGAATTCCACTTTTCCCTCCCCTTCTCGTCCGCTAGTGCTTTGATGACATTCGATTTTGCCCGAGTTGGAGACGTGTTATTGTGGGTTTACTTCATATTTATTCACTAGAACCTTGAAAACTACTTTTTCAAACATTTCTTATCAATTCACCAAACGGTTTTTATGAAAATGCTTCCATCAGCAGATTAAGCAGTCGTATAAGAACGTTCTGTAATATATACACATAAACATCAAATCTACAGGAACATCTAAAAACACCAAAAACCGACAAACTCATGAGATGCAATGAAAAAAGAGTATCACTCACTCACTCACTCCCTCACTCCCTCACTCCCTCACTCCCTCACTCACTCACTCACTCACTCACTCACTCACTCACTCACTCACTCACTCACTCACTCACTCACTCACTCACTCACTCACTCACTCACTCACTCACTCACTCACTCACTCACTCACTCACTCACTCACTCACTCACTCACTCACTCACTCACTCACTCACTCACTCACTCACTCACTCACTCACTCACTCACTCACTCACTCACTCACTCACTCACTCACTCACTCACTCACTCACTCACTCACTCACTCACTCACTCACTCACTCACTCACTCACTCACTCACTCACTCACTCACTCACTCACTCACAAACTCACTCACTCACTCACTCACTCACTCACAAACTCACTCACTCACAAACTCACTCACTCACTCACTCACTCACTCACAAACTCACTCACTCACTCACTCACTCACAAACTCACTCACTCACTCACTCACTCACTCACTCACTCACTCACTCACTCACTCACTCACTCACTCACTCACTGAAATATGTAGCGCGTCGGAAAACAATTTCACAAACTCCCAACTTGATGCTACACAGATGATCCCAGTTCATGCCATTTATCATAAGGCGGCATGAAAAAGCAATTGAGGGCGATAATTAGTCAAACGAATGACCGCTCTTTGTTATGGGTTAATGCCGCTCAATTGAATTATTGGCTTGTTACAAAGATTAATGAATACACTCTATTATGGGTATGACGCGTAAAGTTGACTGACTGACGCAGAATTACAAAAGCTACCCCTTTTCTCTTTTGTATATTTTCTCTTCTCTAAGTCAATTCAGACTTAGGCTTTGGCTTTTTTACATGCCTATGTATCAGGCTTAGGCTTAGAAATAACTTTCTGCTATGTATTTGTTTTTGGCCAATAAGACGGGTCGAAATACTTCTAAATCTCGATGAAAAAAGGGTAGGGTTGGGAAATTACCTAGCAGAATCTCCATACCCTACCCTTTTTCGTATTTTGCTGTTCAACTTCAATCCATTCGATTAAGGCTCCGGCTTAGGCTTAGTTCCGAGCTTGGAACTTAGGCTTAGGCTTAGGAATGAACTTTGGCTCCGTATTTGGCTTAGGCTAAGGCATATGAGCGATTTGAGAAACTTGAAGATGAAAAAAGGGTAGCTAGTGGAAAACTGACTGACTGACTGACTGACTGACTGGCTGACTGACTGACTGACTGAATGAGTGACTGTTTGACCGACTGACTGAGTGACTGACTGATTGACTGACTGACTGACTGACTGACGGACTGAAAGAATGAATGAATGAATGAATGAATGAATGAATGACTGACTGATTGACTGACTGACTGACGGACTGACTGACTGAATGACTGGCTGACTGACCGACTGACTTACTGACTGACTGCCTGACTGATCAGCACATTACCAAAAAAGTCAATTTCCAATTATTCAATAGATTGACAAGATGCTACTTACTGTAGCTCTGAAACGTCCCACTGAAAGCTCCTGGCAAAGTTCTGCTCTACCGAGTTGATTTTCATGGCATCATAAGGTCGTGAATTTCGACGTCACTGGCCGTACGACCCAAGCCTCCGAAGGGAGGGCGATCTCGTCAAAGAGGCGGTAATTCGTTACCAAAGACGGGGGAATTCCACTTTGTTCTCCGAATTCTCGTCCGCTAGTGAGATCATCTGATAATAAACAATAGTAAAAAACACATTTACAAAAAATCAACTTTCAAGATATCAATGGATTAAAAAAATCAACTTTCAAGTAATCAATGGATTCAAAAAATCAACTTTCAAGTAATCAATGGATTAAAAAAATCAACTTTCAAGTATTCAATGGATTAAAAAAAATCAGCTTTCAAGTAATCAATGGATTCAAAAAATCAACTTTCAAAAAATTCAACTTTCAAAAAATCAACTTTCAAGTAATCAATGGATTCAAAAAATCAACTTTCAAGTAATCAATGGATTCACAAGAAGCTATTTAGCGTTGAAACGTCCCACTGGTAAAGTTCTTCTCTACCGAGTTGAATTTCATGGCATCATAAATGGTCATGGATGTCGAAGTGACTAACGTACGACCCATCCCTCCGAAAGGAGGGGAATTTTATCGAAGGCGGAGGAAACAACCAGTATTGAAGCTATTTACCCACACTTTAGGGGACAAACTAAACTTTTTGCGAACAGCAAAGAGGGTGAATTCCACTTTTCCCTCCCCTTCTCGACCGCTATTGTGGGACGCGTATTGATTTATGTACGTACGCTCGTGTACAAGTACAGGGTGACTCTCTGCTTTGCAGTCTCAGCGGCCGCGTTTTTTTTTCAGATCTGTTTTGAGGCGAGAATTTTTTTCGGAAAAAAACTACTTCTTCGCAACAGTTGGACCTAATAATCTACATACGAATGTCGCGAACTCATTACCTACATATGATTTCGAAATACTCAGTACATACTTTGCTGAATCAAGACTTACGTTTTTAATGGGTCACCCTGTAGTGTTGTAGCTTTTCATGATTAATAGTATATGATTTTTTTCGTCCATACTCAATGGCAGCGTTCTTTTTTGGCCAACATATGTTTTGCTGTAGAGTTGGAAGTTGTGTGCATTGTTTTGAAACTTCGTTGGTTTAAAAACCTGGACGTTCCAAAATTTTGGTAGAAAAAAATCAGTATCCTCACCTCCCTCGGTTCATCATATTGGGTCGGGGCTACTTTTTATCGAAAACAAATGGGTCCGTTACCACTTGTTTATACAAGGGATGTGGTGAAGGTTCGTAAATGTGTCAAATTTCATGTGAAAAAAGTTATGTTAACACGTGTTAAACGCAGATTCGAATCCAAACTGCTTGCAGATTTTATTTTTTTTACCAAAAAACCATTGATCGTTGACCATTGATCAAATTCTTTTTGTTATTCATGTCAAAACATCACCAGTCTCTGAAACATTTGGGAGAACTACATACATAGATAACTAAAACGAGGTCATCGTAAATTACACAATCGTGTTGCTTCGACGCGTGCAGAAAAAGTCCCAATGCAAAACAATAGGCTGACGTTTCCTTCATTCCAGCCATTTAATGAACTTATGAAAACTCACTTTCACTTTTAAACGGGTTTCGCGATAAAAGAAAACATAGTAGACATAAACATAACATGCGCAGACACGCAGACAACAGGCGCGCAACTCATTAAGTGAATGCAGACCAGTATTTTTTGATAACAAGAAACCAGGAGGACACCAAAAAAAAGCGATTATTCACAAGGTTTAGAATACGGTTTTATCAACAAGAAACTACTGAACGGCTATAAGCAAACTTTTCGACGCGACCAGCGAAAGGTCGTGCCCCATAAATATAGCCTACCCAGGTATTTTTGTAACTCGTTTAGGATGTTTTTGACAAGTGTTTTGAATTTAAAACTGTTTTCGGCACGAATTCAAACTTTATTCTTGAAAAAAAACTTTATGCGCTTGACATTTGGACAACCTACAAACATTGCGCATAACTCATTATGTGGTTGCAGATCATTTTTGATAACAATAAAAAACCAGAGAAAATTAAAATAAACAGGTCAACTCATTAAACTTTATTGCGTACACGTTCATTGGTGTCATACACCAAAGAAACGAACATGTCAATCAATCAATCAATCAATATTATCAATCAAGCAATCAATCCATCAAACAATAAAAAGCATGCAAACTAACTTGACAACCGATCAATCAACCAATAAATTAACCGCATACGAAGTCATGAAATGACAGTAGACGGCGGGGGGGGGGGGGGGTACTATCTTCAATTTTTTTGTTATTTCCCTAAAGTTTTTGTACTTTGCAATCGTTTTTGTTTTTGAAAACTTCCTCGAATGATGCGGTGTCGAATCCTATGAACTATGAGTAATATTTGGTTGCATCAAATTCATTTTTTTGTCTTCTTTAAGCATATACATACATATATCGATCACTAAACACAATCATTTTCTGGGAATCACCAGCACTTCAAAAGTTTGATGGATCGTAAAAATCAGTATCGCTTTGGCCTCAATAAAGACGTCGGCCACCGTCCGAAAAGACATAACTCTGAACATATAACATCTCCCGGCCTAAATCGTCACTCAAAAAACGCACGGCTTAGTGGCGGAATACCGGATACGCCGAATAAGTTAACTTCATCCGCCACTCTTTCCGATGTGTTGAAAACATTCGTTCGGTTTCAAGGGTTATGATCCACTGTATTTGTATACTCGGTCATTTTAGTGTAGCAACTTTCTAGATACGCTCAATTCCTCCGCTGATATCTCCATGAGTACATTAGAAAACGAAACCACCCGGCTCACGAAAAGTTTCGCCTAAACGAGAAGAAAACAAATTGTCTTTATGATGTGACGTGCGCTGAGGTTCACACGACCTTCTTTCGTATTTCTCGCAACGTTTTATGACCGGTTATTAAATGAAAAATCGGTTTGACATTCGAAAAGACATCAAACTCGTCGTTAACCTTGTCGATTGTCACTTTTCAATTCTTCACCGGACAGAATGAGTTCAGCTGGACGACGAGGTTTGATTTGTGAGCAATGCGTAACTTCAGTCGAGTCATTCGTTTGTTTCGTTTTGTTATATTTCAGGTATACACTGAGATAAAGACGTGACAATCAGAATGACCCTGAAGTCGATGTATCAGAGTTAGGTTCGGTTCGGTATGACAGGTACAGACAGACCAGCATGGTCACTGTGTTACCGCTCTGAATATGATGATGACATGCGGCTGATATATCTAAACAATCCAGTCGAAATCATTTGAGAACACTTGATGTCAAAGACGGACGATAGTCTGTTCTCTTAATATGGTTCGATTAGGAAAAGCTACTTTATTATTGGCAACCTGTACAGCTTTGATTTTAACTGCTAAACGAACATTATCGTTCCTCAAAAATAATATCGTTTCCATGTCATGATAGTTTTTTGTTTTTTTCATCGTTCTTCTGTTCATTCGACTTCCCGGCATTAACCTCTCTTTTGCGTCGAGCCCGTCGCTAGATGATCTGAAACGTCTGAAACGCTCATTTCGTTTCATTGCAGATTTTTTGTGACTGAGCAAAACTATTTCAAACCACGATCAGTTCGAAATTAGAATTGAAACCGATTTATGAAAATGTTACGGAAATTCGTCTGAGTGATTCTTCTGAGTTTTATATACAGCATATGTACATATTCTTGTGTTTCCACATATGTTATCACTTTCACGCGCATTTATAAACGATCTGCACTGCAGTACTCAGCAATGTCAGCAGATTTTCTGCATTCATAATAATCATAACAAACACATCGGTAGACACATCGTCTACCAATGAAAGGGAAAACTTTTTCGAAAAAAGCCATCTTTTCTCAGCGCCCGGAAAGTATGTGAAAAAACGAACTTCACACAATGCGCGCGCACGCGAGCATCGTTTAATCATATGTGATACACAAGCGGAAGAGAAGGGATAGGAAAATTGGAATTCCTCCCTCTTTGCATTTTCAAAACTTGGAATTTGTTCTCTGAGGTGTAATTAAAATGGCCTAAAAATTGCCAATTCCCTCTATCTGACAAAATTTCCCTCCCCTGGGGGGTTTGGCTCGACCGCCAGTGTCTGATGAATTATGTTATGCGCGTATTTACATGTGTTTGTCATGTAAAAAAGAAAAAAGTTGTGCTCATGGAAATATTTGGCGGAACATAACGTTTTAATTTTAGTAGGAACTCACGATGAACCGCAAAATAGCCCGTCAGATGGATCATTTGTCTACAGTATTCATAGTCAAGTTCTATGCAGAGAAGATTAAAAAACTACCCTTCAATCATAATTAATGCTTGCTGGACAATCGATCCATGCTAAACTTAATTGATCTATAAAGTTTTCAAGTCAAAAGTCGTTAACCTCAGTGTGACCCTTCACCTTACTATTTTAAATAAAAGATTATATTGTACCACTCGAACTTTATGCATTTCTATTTTTTTCCTAAAAAAGAAAATACCACTGACCGATATGTAGAATGCCCGGACGATCTACATGTAATAAAATATCTAAATAATAACCTTTTCCCAAAACCCATCACCTAGGAAAATGGAGGTCAGTCACCAATAAGCATAAACTTCCACCTTCATAATAATTGAAAAAACCCACCGCCCGCAAAAAGCCGAAACAACAAACTGAGTTAGGCCTTATCAAATTAACGCCATCAACTTATTTTATGTCGTGGTTATGCTTATGAGAATGACCCCGTTCGGAAACGAAACCCGTACCACTAGCGGACGAGAAAGGGAAGAAAAAGGGTATTCACCCTCTTTGGCGGTTTCCAAGGTAAAATGGCCTGAAAACTGCCGATTCCCCTCTTTGAAAAGATTTCCACCTTTGGAGGTTTGGGTCGTCCGCCAGTGCTAAACCTTCTCTTACCTTAAGTTCAGTTCACCATTTTGCGGCCATCTAATATACGCTCATTTTACTACCTTACATATCGATAATAACATTCAAAACCAATTGCCCACTTACTTTTCATTGACGTCCATTGCTAGGAAATACACGCGCTCGTCCTCTGTTGTTTGTGCTACTTTGTTGATTGAATTTCATTAAGTTAATTAGTCGACAGCAGCGCACAAAACCGGTGTGGCGAGTGTTGGCCGTACTCATTGTTGTGTCGGCGGAACAAGCAAGCGAGGACGTCTTCTGCTTCGTCGTGTTCTCAGAAGAAGCAGAAGAAGTTCATTCTGCAGTAGCTGCCGTGTGACGGAGCGTTTTTCAATTGTTTTGGTGTTATCAGTCGGTTCATGGTCATATGAACCCTTTGTCTTGTGTCCTCATACAGTTATGTGTATATCCTGGGCCCTGATGAAATCTGTATTTGTGGTGTTGTAGGTGTAAGGTGGACGGAAGTGAAATGGCTCCGTGCACTTGGAGATCATTGATACGTTTCTGGTCCTAAGTCGTTGGTCAACTTGTAGTCCAAAGTTCAATATACGATCCTGGTGCATATTAGTGAAACAGATTCAGTTATATAATTCTGTTTATTGTTGGATTGTCACATTCGGATGATTATTTCGCCGGGTCCCAAACCCAATCACGAATGAATCTTCTTATAGACGTATCGTGTAATCAAGGCAATTGACTTCATCGGATATTCAAGGCATATTCCTTGACGCCCATCAGCCAATAGGCACAATTCTTTTAAAAACCTTAAGTTTTTTTGGTATGTAACGTTATAACTAACAATGGGTCATATGATCGGCGATGTTTTTAGAACTGTTCACAGCTTTCAGGATTTTTTTACATTGATCAATTCCAGAAAACGATAATAATGCGGTTTCTTCTTCTGCTGTCGATGTTCCTGCTCTCGGTCGTGCTGATTGAGTGTCAGGTGGTCGATCTTGGACGAGGCGCGATTGAAGGTCAGCTCACTCACTCAGTCACTCACTCACTCACTCACTCACTCACTCACTCAATCACTCACTCACTCACTCACTCACTCACTCACTCACTCACTCACTCACTCACTCACTCACTCACTCACTCACTCACTCACTCACTCACTCACTCACTCACTCACTCACTCACTCACTCACTCACTCACTCACTCACTCACTCACTCACTCACTCACTCACTCACTCACCCACTCACTCACTCACTCACTCACTCACTCACTCACTCACTCACTCATTTCCAGCATCGGACGAGACCGCCAACGAAAATGAAGAACGCAAGACCACGATTCGATCAAAACGAATTCGCAACATTAATAGAAATAACAACAATAGTACCACCAACAGCAATGACGAAGACAACAACAGCACAACAACTGCAGCAGAAACAAGCGGCAATAAACGCAAGAATAGCAACATTAGTAACAACAATGACGATCGCAATAATAACAATCGCAACAACCGACGTCGGAACAATAAGAACCAGAACCGATCGCGGGCAGGAGCTATCGACGAAACGGAGGAAGTCGTTGATGTGCCGAAAACGGTTTGACTGAGAAACTAAATAACTGACTGACTGACTGACTGACTGACTGACTGACTGACTGACTGACTGACTGACTGACTGACTGACTTACTGAATGAATAACTGAATGACTATATACTGACTGACTGTCTGAGTGACTGACTGGCGATACATCTCTGCTTAAACAGCTCACTGTAGCTGATCGATTTTGTCTTTTATTAGGAAACACATACGACAACTCAGTCAAAGGTGCTCGATGTCATCAAAGAGGGAACTGGTGATGCATTGGAGAACCTAAAGGACAAAACACAACGAGCCCCAGGTGACGAGGAAGAAACTGCGTTCGATGCCTTACCGGTATTGCAGGTGAGTGTAAATAGGTTCAAGCAGTTTTTTTGAAATTTTACTACACTTCATTTGTTTTTTTTCTCTCTTTATTGGTACTTGGTTTTGTTTTCTACATAAAATGCTTTTTTGTCGACGATTCAGGCATGAATTTCAGTTTTTCACTACGCAATCTTAAACTGTAAAAAACAGGTTAAACGTATTCAGTTTGTTTGGTTAGTCTCTGGTCAGGTGTTATGTACAATAAGTCGACATCTGTATCTTTTTATTTTCAAAATTTTCTCCGTTTTGCGCCGACGATTAACTAATGTTGAATCCTGTATGATTTACCTTTTCCCTTATCATTACGTTTTTTATGTTCCATCTATCCTTCTTGCCCTCTTTTTAGGTACGTATGGCTCCCGATTATCCTTCGGGCGGTTTCCCACCACCACGGAACTACGATGGACCAAATGGCAACTCATTCGGTGGCAACGGCAACGGCAACGGTTTCTACCCTCAGAACGGGGGAAATGGTGGTTTTAACCCCAATTATCCGGCTGCCCAACAAGGCGCTTCACCGGACTACCCCAATTATCAAAACTACCCGTCGACAGGAGTGCAGAGTTTTGGAGACACTCAACAGGCAAGCGGAAACTACCCCTTCAATGGGCAGTCACAATCATTTTCCCCATTATTCAATTACCCTTTCCAGGCAGCCCCGCTGCAACAGCAACAGGGCGGCTATCCTCAGCAACAACAGCCACAGTTGGTGCCCAGCAGCAATGGTGCCCAGCAGCAGCAGAGCAGCTACGCACAGCAACAGTTTAGTGGCGTGCAGTCACAGCAGAGTGGCTACGGGCAACAATCACAGCCTGCCAATGGTGGCAGCCCGCAGGTTAATTCAAAACCGATCGCCGGTATTTACATTCCAGTAGGTGGCAAACAGGAACCACAAGATCAACAACAACAGTTACAGTACCCACAACAAGCGGGAGGGCAACAACAGCAGGGCAACTATCCGCCGCCTCAGCAACAGGGTAATAACTACCCACAGCAGGCCGTGCAACAGCCACAACAACAACAGCCGAACTATCCTCAACCTCAACAACAACAGTCTGGATATAAGCCACAAGGAGCACAACAGCAACGGCCCCAATATCCTTCACAGGCAGCGCAGAACTATCCTCAGCAGGCAACAAATGGGCAGCAACAGCAATATCCTCAACAACAACAGGCACAACAACAGCAATATGCTCAACAGCAACCACCACAACAGCCGCAACAACAACAGTACCCTCAGAATGGTGGAGCGCAGCCACCGCAGCAGCAGAACTATCCGGTGGCGGCGCAAAATGGAGCTGCACAGAAATATGGTGCTACTCAACAACAACAACAACAACAACAACAACAACAACAACAACAACAGCAACAGCCCAAGTATCCAGCGCAACCCCAACAACAACAGCAACAGCCCAACTACCCAGCGCAACCTCAACAACAACAGCGACAGCCCAACTACCCAGCGCAACCCCAACAAGAACAGCCACAGTATTCGGTGCCCAATCCACAGGTTGGAAAACTTTTGTGGTTTTCTATGGTAACTTTTTGAACGAAACAGACTTGCTCTGAGATTCAGTATTCTCAGATGCTCATCGCATTATATAAATTCTAGAATTCAAGTGAAATGTTTGCCGAGTTGGAAAAATAAACGGAAGCTTTATTTACAGTATTCAGCTAATTCGCCGAAAGTTTAACTGTATCATAGCCGTCGTTTATTGATGATTGTTTAACTATTGGCCAAGCCGCGAAGGTTTGATGAAAAAAGCCATTTCAAGATAAAGGGCGTGGCTAACCAATCAGCGACGGGTTTGCCGAATCTCTGCGTAGCCAGCCACATCTTTCGGTCTTTTCTCATAATATCTCTATCATTGCAGATCCTACCACCGACATACGAGGCAGCCCAACAGTCCAATGGTCAGTCGTCATCATCGAGTGCGGCTTACACCACTGGTTGGACGGCAACACTTTTAGCTTCATAGATTCAGCAGTTTTTTATTAAGAAATGTTCGGTAACAATATTATTGTTAAGTTTGTTTTTCCTAAGGATAGTTGTTGTTGATGCATTGTTTATTCATTGTTGTTCCCATTAGAGCCGTGGATCAAAAATCTCCATATGACACAGGAAAAGGCAACAATGCGGTTACGTGGAACGCCGATCCAAGTTACGGTAATCAGCCACAAAACTACCAGACGCAGGAGCAGAAGCTGGCTGCGTGGGGTTCCGAGTTCGAGCCGGAAGAGGATGATGAAGAGGAGTTACCGAAGAAGTTCATGATGCCATGTTGGTTTAGTGGAGTCACTTAAACTCACCGATAATTACATATCTGACCGAAAATCAACTCAGACAAAAACATCTCACCGAATTTGAACTCACCGAAAATCAAATCAACGAATTTTAATTCACCGAAGTTGAACTAACCGAAAATCAAGTCACCGAGTTTGAACTCACAGAAACTCATCTGCTGTATTCGCATGAACAGACATATGATAGTCAGTTGCCTTGTTCGAGTATAGAAAATCTTCTTTCGAGTATCTCGATCTACAGGGACTCCTTGATTTTTTGTGCGATTGTTATTCTCCCACGTTATTTTTAACCTGTAAGAGAGTTGAGCCGGGTTGCAAAACATGAGCCATTATCACTTACAACAAAAATATTATTACTAGAAAAAGCTACCGGGTACATACTTGTAGTTCGGATGAGCTCAGGTGACTTGACGCCATCGAATTTCAGTTCCGTTCTACCCGGCGCAGCTGATGAAGTACTACGAGCAGCTGACCAGCTACGCGAGCGAGCAGTGCGTAGAAGACTGCGGCGCGCAGACGTTCTTCGACCCGGAGGATGAGACATTTGCAGAGTTTTACAAAGCCATGTCATTTGATAATGAGTTCTACTCACTGAAGCAGGCTGTTGATGCCACGATGGATTATCGTGAACCGCTTTGCGAGTTGGTGGACTTACTCACTCACTCTCTCGAACGAACGGACGAGCAAACGAACGAGCGAACGAACAAAAGAACGAACAGATGAACTCACTCACTCACTCACTCACTCACTCACACACTCACTCACTCACTCACTCACTCACTCACTCAAACACTCACTCACTCACTCACTCACTCACTCACTCACTCACTCACTCACTCACTCACTCACTCACTCACTCACTCACTCACTCACTCACTCACTCACTCACTCACTCACTCACTCACTCACTCACTCACTCACTCACTCACTCACTCACTCACTCACTCACTCACTCACTCACTCACTCACTCACTCACTCACTCACTCACTCACTCACTCACTCACTCACTCACTCACTCACTCACTCACTCACTCACTCACTCACTCACTCACTCACTCACTCACTCACTCACTCACTCACTCACTCACTCACTCACTCACTCACTCACTCACTCACTCACTCACTCACTCACTCACTCACTCACTCACTCATACACTCACTCACTAACTCACTCACTCACTCACTCTCTCACTCGCTCACTCACTCACTCACTCACTCACTCACTCACTCACTCACTCACTCACTCACTCACTCACTCACTCACTCACTCACTCACTCACTCACTCACTCACTCACTCACTCACTCACTCACTCACTCACTCACTCACTCACTCACTCACTCACTCACTCACTCACTCACTCACTCACTCACTCACTCACTCACTCACTCACTCACTCACTCACTCACTCACTCACTCACTCACTCACTCACTCACTCACTCACTCACTCACTCACTCACTCACTCACTCACTCACTCACTCACTCACTCACTCACTCACTCACTCACTCACTCACTCACTCACTCACTCACTCACTCACTCACTCACTCACTCACTCACTCACTCACTCACTCACTCACTCACTCACTCACTCACTCACTCACTCACTCACTCACTCACTCACTCACTCACTCACTCACTCACTCACTCACTCACTCACTCACTCACTCACTCACTCACTCACTCACTCACTCACTCACTCACTCACTCACTCACTCACTCACTCACTCACTCACTCACTCACTCACTCACTCACTCACTCACTCACTCACTCACTCACTCACTCACTCACTCACTCACTCACTCACTCACTCACTCACTCACTCACTCACTCACTCACTCACTCACTCACTCACTCACTCACTCACTCACTCACTCTCTCACTCACTCACTCACTCGCTTACAGCCTTTACACCAAGCAACGTGAGTGCATTCGTGAAAAATGCGCCTTCCGAACTTACAACGTTCATCTCAAGTTTTTCCTCTTTGCATACGGCCGAGTCTGTGATATCCTGGTCAAGGAAGACGATCCCAAATACAAGATCCCTGACGATGACCGTTCGCGTGAAAATGTTGGTTGCTGCTGCTGTTGTTGTTGTTGTTGTTGTTGTTGTTGTTGTTGTTGTTGTTGTTGTTGTTGTTGTTGTTGTTGTTGTTGTTGTTGTTGTTGTTGTTGTTGTTGTTGTTGTTGTTGTTGTTGTTGTTGTTGTTGTTGTTGTTGTTGTTGTTGTTGTTGTTGTTGTTGTTGTTGTTGTTGTTGTTGTTGTTGTTGTTGTTGTTGTTGTTGTTGTTGTTGTTGTTGTTGTTGTTGTTGTTGTTGTTGTTGTTGTTGTTGTTGTTGTTGTTGTTGTTGTTGTTGTTGTTGTTGTTGTTGTTGTTGTTGTTGTTGTTGGTTACGGAAACTGTTGTTGTTGCAGGTCTACCCAATACCAGTGAACTATCCGTCTACCCTGCCACCTGACGTCGTTCATTCCGTGGTCAAAACTGGTATTGTATTGGCTCGTGGGTAATGTAGTCGGGAAATAATGAACTCTTTACGGTAGATTACGGTAAATGACATTTTCACGGTATCATTCACATTTTAACTATATTTCGAGAAGAAATTTTTCACCTTCTGAATTACTCAATTAGAAGTGTACCGTAAAAAATTTCTGTATATTCTGACTGTTGTTATCGAATTGTGGAAAGAAACACATCGGCTAAAATTCGATAAACGGCCTAATGATTCAAAACATATGCTCACTGTGTTCATTATTCACAAGCTTTATCGGTCGTCTAAAAGTTTTTCGGTATCGCCTAGGAATTTTTTGTGTTGTTACAATGTACATATCACAAAACTTTTTGTAATCGTGCTTTCAGAGAAAAAGGAACCTAAAAAGAAAGGGTCATAGAACTGTTCAACGTATAATTCATCGAAGAAAAAGTTGACAGGAACAAGTAAAAAAAATTCTTTATTGAAATGTTTTACAGATTAATGAGATTTTTATTTTCCTTTCTACTTTTCTTTTTACTCTGACAGCACCCTAAAGCATTTATTTTTAATGTGATATTTTTTCATCATAATTTCACTGTTTCACTGAAGAACAGTATTTTCGGCAACGACCAACAATTGCATTTACTCACGGTATTTCTGGTCTTTCATAGTATTTTTATTCGAACAGTTTTATTTTTAGTAGTTTTCAGTTAGTCTAGTTTTACGTTTTACACATTAAAAGTGAGTTAGTCCAGGTGGTTTTTATGTTTGTGTTTTCATCGGTGACAATCGGTATCATTACCATATCTGAGCGCACTAGCGGACAAGAAGGTGAGGGAAGAGTGGAATTCCTCCTCTTTGATGTTTTTTTTGAAATCTAATTAAGTTTTAAGTAGGAATACCTCAAACCTATCGAGTTTTTCCGAAATTTGCAACTCATCTGGCTGAATGTAGATTGCCCATTCTACAGATTCTGAGTTATAGGATTTGTTTTAGAATAATTTTTTAGAGGAGGTAGTTAGTATGCGGGAATTGGGGTTTTTGACTTGCGGCTTCGGCAAAAAGCGTTGTATGAAACATTTCTCGGTATGAAGAGACAAAAACATATATTCAATGGCTTGATTAGAAAAGTGTTTTAGTCAATTGCATATGATCTCACTTTGCTATATTTTTGTTTATCTGAATAAATGTACAAATGTAAATTTTGGATTTATCTTGGTTAAAATTTTCACAATAACCAAAGACCATTTGACTGACTGACTGACTGACTGACTGACTAACTGACTGACTGACTTTCTGACTGACCGACTGACTGACTGACTGACTGACTGACTGACTCACTGACTCACTGACTGACTGACTGACTGACTGACTGACTGACTGACTGACTGACTGACTGACTCACTGACTCACCGACTAACTTTCTGACTTACTGACTGACTAACTGAACGACTGAGGGCCTCAATGATCGA
>OZ038448.1:24698057-24700557 GCA_964036265.1 Daptonema setosum | reverse complement strand
ATTGGATTTCTTCGGCTCGTCCTTTTCATTAGATTTTTTCAGCTCATCCTTTTCATTAGATTTCTCCGGCTCATTCTTTTCATTAGATTTCTCCGGCTCGTCCTTTTCATTCGATTTCTCCGGCTCGTCCTTTTCATTAGATTTCTTCGGCTCGTCTTTTTCATTAGATTTCTTCGGCTCGTCTTTTTCATTAGATTTCTTCGGCTCGTCCTTTTCATTAGATTTCTTCGGCTCGTCCTTTTCTTTAGATTTCGTCGGCTCGTCCTTTTCTTTAGATTTCTTCGTCTCATCCTTTTCATTAGAATTTTTCGGCTCGTCTTTTTCATTAGATTTCTTCGGCTCGTCTTTTTCATTAGATTTCTTCGGCTCGTCCTTTTCATTAGATTTCTTCGGCTCGTCCTTTTCTTTAGATTTCTTCGGGTCATCCTTTTCATTAGATTTCTTCGGCTCGTCCTTTTCATTAGATTTTTTCGGCTCGTCTTTTTCATTGGATTTCTTCGGCTCGTCCTTTTCATTGGAATTCTTCGGCTCGTCCTTTTCATTAGATTTTTTCGGCTCGTCCTTTTCATTAGATTTCTTCGGCTCGTCCTTTTCGTTGGCTTTTTTCGGCTCGTCATTTTCATTAGATTTCTTCGGCTCGTCCTTTTCATTGAAAGCTTCTGCTGGTTTCGGAACATCAGGGGCTGAAATTGCATCCTCCACTGCATCAGACACTGCATCATCCACTGCAGCTTCCAATGCATCATCCGCTGCATCATCCGCTGCTACAGCGTCTGGATTGCGCCCGACGGGCTGAAAAATATTAGTATTTTTTTATTGAAAATTTATTATGTTTTTTCGAATCCAAATGCAATGTGAACAATATAGAATTTGAACAATATTTTAAGTATTTTGGCTGGTTGAATTTATTGGTGTTACTTTTTATACTTTTGTCAGTTTGGTTGATAGAATTTCCACTCATCGACAGCAAATGTTTGTGCAGGCGATCTAAATTATAAGCTTCTTGAGATTCAAGTGAAATTACGAAATAATGAAAATTCCGCTCGTTGAAGGTGTTGGGTAATCTAGATCATTCATTTTGTGCATAAAATTCGGGTTTTTTATTATTTTCATAGACCGACTTTTTGAATGGTTGCTGTTGGTTTTTATATGAAACAGCTCTTGAATCTTGTTTATAACAGTTTGTTAATTTTTTGTAAATGTAAATTTTAAAAAAACGACCGATTTTAATTTGTTTTTTTTTAAACCACGCATGTTACATCTGACATGGTAACTCGAATTTTAGATCCGATCCGAGAAAAACCGTTCTGGAGTATTCTTATCCACATTTAGTCTAAGAACTTTGGTCGTGGTTACCTGGACGGCCTTTTAATTGACTAACCGGTGCCGCATAAACACTCACAGCCACAATAACCAATAGTGCAATCTGTGTATGCATGATGCTTATTATTGAGTGAATTTTTGCTTATTGATGCTTTTTGTTGTATCCTGAAAAGACTCGTAAGAGTTGAAACTGTAAAGACATCAAAATTGAAGTTACGAATGGATTTGTTATTATCAGATTGAATGCAGAACCAATGAACAGTTCGACAGACACTTGGCAACACGCGACAAATAGAAACTTCTAGCATGGAACCTTGCATCAACCATTGCGGCAGCTGATCTAGGGTTTCTTGTAAGCCGAAAACTTTTTGGCGCGCAGTTTGAGAATCTAATTTGCTTTTGGAGTGCTTTTAAATTTTCAATAATTTTTTTATTATCATTCGGACAACAATCGGTTAGCCCGTTGGTTGCTGTTGTGTAACAGACTTTATCGTTCGTTCAAACGTTTTGCGGCATCGCAAAGACATTTTTTATGTTGTAGCAAGACAAAAACGTACATACTGTACACCAATAATAAACGCCAAACTTTTTTGTAAAGCATTCGTTTCATGTGATATATTTTCATTATTTTCTTTTATGCTCCACCGAAGAATAGTATTTTCGGCAACGAACCAACAACTGCATTTACTCACGGTATTTCTGGTCTTTCATCGTATTTTTATTCGAACCGTTTTACTTTTAGTAGTTTCCAATTAGTCTAGTTTGTAAGTTTTACACATTACCATTGAGTTAGTCCAAGTAGTTTTTAATTGTTTTCATCGGTTGAAATCAGTTTCACTAAGATATCCGAGCAGAATTCTACAGGGTGTCCCATTAAAAAACACGTTTTGTTTTCGCTGTAATTTTTGTGAAAGTTAACCGATTTTGAAGTTTTATGCGGCTAAACCTTTATGCACGAATTTCATGCGTTATGCACGACTAAATTATCTTCCATATGCCGCAAACAACTTCAAAATCGGTTTACCTTCACAAAAGTTACAGCAAAAACAAAACATGACTTTTAAATGGGACACCCTGTACATATAAACTTTTTTTTACGTTCGTAGGGATTCTTTTGAAGTCAAAGAAAAATTTAAGAGAAATTTTTTTTAAAAATCTAAAACGTTTGAAATTTTAT